>JAYESA010000002.1:15366586-15369086 GCA_036927795.1 Iris macrosiphon
CTTCCTGATTTCTTTTGCTATTTTAATCTTTCTGAAATTGTTTTCTTTTGCAATACTACTGTCCTTCCTTGATGATATCGTATCTTACACTGTTGGTGATGTGATCTCAGGTTCTGTTCTTCTTGATTCTATTCCAGCGCATGCTTTATTTGATTCCGGTGCTTCCCATAGCTTTGTGTCTGTATCTTTTGCTGTTAGACACCATCTTATTGTTGAACCTTTAGCTAGACTCTGCAAGATCACGACCGGGGGTGGCATCATTCTAGTTAGTGATGTCTGCAAAGACCTGAGAGTTACCTTGGGAGGCCGGGAGTTGAGTGTGTGCCTACTCGTAATGCCACTTTCGAGCTACGACATTGTACTCGGGATGGATTGGTTGAGTATGTATTGTGCTAGTATAGATTGTCGTAGAGGCAGAGTGTTGTTTAGTCCGCCGGGTGAGCCAGAGTTTCAGTTTGCCAGAGGAGCAGCGGAGCAGAGCGAGGGAGTCTTCTGCGAAGCCCTGGTGGTATAGCGAGGTTGGAACATCCACTGATAGCGGAGTTTATGGATGTCTTCCCGGAGGAGCTGCCAGGGTTACCTTAGGACAGAGATGTGGAGTTCTCTATAGACTTGGTGCCAGGCGCGGAGCCGATATCCCAGCACGTCTATAGAGTCAGCAACAGTGAGCTGATAGAGTTGAAGAAGCAGGTGGATAAGCTTCAGGACAAGGAATTTATTAGATCTACTTCTTCCCCGTGGGGTGTTCCGGTACTTTTTGTGCCGAAGAAGGATGGGTCGATACGGATGTGTATCGACTACAGGGCTCTGAACAACCTCACAATCAAGAACAAGTATCCGCTGCCGCATATTGATGATCTTTTTGACCAGTTGAACGGAGCGAGGGTGTTTTCCAGGATTGATCTGAGGACAGGCTACCACCAGGTGAAGGTCAGGCAGGAGGATATTTCGAAGACAGCTTTTCGGACCAGGTATGGACAGTATGAGTTCATGGTGATGCCGTTTGGGTTGACTAATGTCCCGACAGTATTCATGAATCTGATGAACAAGGTATTCCATCAGCATCTGGACAGGTTTGTAGTGGTGTTTATAGATGATATCTTGGTATATTCGAAGACCCCAGAGGAGCATGAGGAGCATCTGAGGATAGTGCTGGAGACTCTTAGAAAGGAGAAGCTTTATGGAAAGCTTTCGAAGTGTGAGTTCTTCCTTGACTAGGTTGAATTCCTTGGTCATGTGGTGACTGGAGAGGGTATCTCGCTAGATCCGAGAAAGATCATGGCAGTTGAGGCATGGAGTGCTCCGAGTTCAGTAGCCGAGGTCAGGAGTTTCCTGGGACTGGCAGGTTACTACAGAAGATTTGTTCAGGATTTTTCCCAGATTATAGAGCCGTTGTCCAGGCTGACTCGGAAGGACGTGGAGTTTGTTTAGTCAGAGGAGTACCAGATCGCCTTTGATGAGCTGAAGAGGAGGTTGACGACAGCTCCAGTGTTGACGTTGCCATCAGGTTCTGGAGGATTCACTATTTATAGTGATGCATTGGGGAAGGGACTGGGTTGTGTGTTGCAGCAGAATGGGAGGGTGATTGCCTATGCTTCTAGGCAATTATGTCCTCATGAGAAGAACTACCCTACCCACGATTTGGAGTTGGCAGCGGTCATCTTTGCTCTGAAGTTGTAGAAATACTATTTATACGGAGAGCGTGTGGAGATCTTCACAGACCACAAGAGCTTGAAATATGTGTTTACCTATAAAGAGCTGAACATGAGGCAGAGGAGATGGTTGGAGTTGATGAAAGACTTTGACATATTATTGCAGTACCATCCAGGGAAGGCGAACGTAGTTGCGGATGCGCTGAGCAGGTATCCGGTTGCTATGTGCCTGACTACAGATCGTTATCTTCTGGCAGATCTAGAGAGCTTGGGCATTGAGGTGATAGTGCCTGGAGTTGAGATGCAGATGTGGGGACTGCAGATTCAGTCAGAGTTGGTAGACCAGATCAGGGCTACACAGTTTGAGGACGAGTCCTTGAGGAGCATCAGGGCGCAGGTTCAGATTGGATTATCAGATGACTTTACCATTGCTGATGATGGTTCATTGTGGTACGGTACCAGCTTTTGTGTGTCGAGTGGGTCATTGCGCGAGGAGGTTCTTCAGGAGGCGCATCGATCCCAGTACTCTATGCATCCAGGTGCCAACAAGATGTATAGAGATCCGAGAGAGCATGTATGGTGGTACAAGATGAAGCGGGAGGTAGCGCGCTTCGTATCTCGATGCTTAGTGTGCCAGCAGGTGAAGGCGGAGAGGAAGAGTCCAGGAGGTTTGCTCCAGCCGTTACCCATTCCGGAGTGGAAATGGGAGCATGTGACCATGGATTTTATTTCTGGACTTCCCCGTTCTCCAGGCAGAAAGGATACCATGGGTTATCATAGACAGGTTGACCAAATCGGCCCACTTTCTACCATTCAAAGTGGGTATGTCTACAGAGAGACTGTCAGAG
>JAYESA010000002.1:15374086-15564086 GCA_036927795.1 Iris macrosiphon
TTGCTCTTTTTATTTTTTTTGTTTCGTTGTTGATATCTTACCGTGCTTTTACTCTTCCCCTAGTTATTGTGATTGTGGCAAATATATATTGCGTGGTTGCCCTCCTTTTGGAGAGGTTATATTGACAGGTTTTATGAGATAGATATTGTAACCTAGAACGAACTTTTACAGCATTCTACTGCCGATTCTGCGGCGTAGGCTGGACGTACCCACGACTCATGCCCGATTTTCGGGTACGGGTCATGATATTATGGGTAGTCAATTCTAGCTATTTCATGTATTCCGAGAGTGATGGTAATGTTTGTTTCAGTATCCGGAGGCGTTCCTGGAGATTTCGCTGTTACCGGAGCAACTGAAGGAGTTCAAACTCCATGCAAGTGTACCTTGCCAAACTTGCAGTACTTGCCTTCATATTATTTTTTTGATTTATTTCTGTGATGTATCTGCTCAACCTAGGACCGTGAGACGTTGCTTAATATCCGAATAATATTCGGGTATCAACGTCGTACGCGGAGTCGTGTAACGTCACTTAGAGAGTTGATAACCTGATCCTATATTTTTGTGCTTGCTTTATCAAGTACGTCATACCATAGGACACTTGACACTATTCATGAGACAGAATCTTTCCTGAGATATTCATGGTGATTCTCTATAGGCTTACAGGATTCGTGACATAGATCTTGTATATACATAGATATTATTATGACTCGCTGTACTAGCTAGAGGTCATGATCTTGCGTGTTATGAACATGAGACGTCATGGACATGAGACGTGTGATTACATTGGGTAGGGAGAGACACACAAGCTACAGGCTGATTGTATACATATATATTTATTATTGCGGTGCTTAAGTCTCTGTTCCAGAGTTTGGCTCACTACGTGATATTACTGCTACATGCTCCCGGACATAGAGCTAGTAGTGGTCTCAGCCTGAGTACTAGTGATGCTCTCATTTGCATATCACATAGTTGGTTACATAGTTTGCCATGTTGATATATTTTTACATACTGCATTTTATTTGGCTTGAATTATTCTTGTACCATGTTATGTCCCCTGAGGACCTGGATCCAGATTATGTCCCCAAGTTTAGCAGAGGAGATCTACCCCGAGGTATACGGGGCAGGAGCAGACGCTGGAGCAGTACCAATACCAGAGGACGAGGTGATGCTAGAAGATTTCTCCTGAGTATTTTGTTATATACTCAGTTATTTCTGTTTCTTGATACTCCATTTCCTGTCTCGTGGATTATTGTATTAAACTTATTTTTGGATTGTTCCCCAAAATACTTTTTATTGAGACTTGTTGGATTATATTTATTGTTGGATTAGTATTACATTTGAATTATGTTTATCTTTTGTGGATGATATTAGTATTAGCCTGTGACATGTATCGTAGACTATTATATTTGTTTTACAGCTTAAGTAAACTCTAACAGGTCTATTAAATTGGGTTTGTCCATTGGAATATGATGTTCGCCATTGCCACGTAGCTGGTCTCTCGATATTTTGGGACTAGGGCATGACATGGTTTTGAAAAGAATTAGACTGTGACTTGTATCGTAGACCATTATATTTGTTTTACAGTTTAAGTACACTCTAACGGGTCCATTAAATTGGGTTTGCCCATTGGAGTGTGCTGCTGGCTATTGTCAAGTAGCTGGTCCCTCGGTATTTTGGGACTGGGGCGTGACAAATACAAGTCAATGGTCAAAAATCTATTTTTTTGGACAATATAAAAACTTATCACAAATTTTAAATATTATACGAGACTCTAAAACTAAATAACCCTTATAACAAAGGAATTTATTTGAAATCCTCTTAATGTTTGACCACTTATCACCGTTGTCCTTATTTTTTTTTTCCAATATAGAGGCTCCTCCTGTTATGAGGATAACAAAAGTCTTGGTAAGTTTGTCTAAGTGGACTAATATTTTAGTTGTTGGACAAAAATGTCCTTACTAACAACCGTTTGTGAGTTTTTTTTTCTTTCCCATGAACTCACTCATTGCTTGAATTCTAACTTTCCAAGTTGGGTTTAAACCTAAATCCCAACCAAAGTTCTCTTCTTATCCAAAATCTTCAACTAGAATATATCATCTTTTGTGACTTCATCGTAGGTTTGTTATTTTATATATATATCCCTAAACTGTCGCGACCTACTCCCGAGTAATGGGATACGAATACATGAGTATGCCCAACCTACACCGACCCATTGATGGTAATACAATATTTCTACCTCAATATGAATCATATTCATCAAGTAATCCACATAATCTAATAAGAGTATAATCATATAATATGATAATGTAACGCATTCAATAGAAAATACTACGCCAGGAAGATATAGAAAGCAGAAAATGACTACCCAATCTAAAATATTATAATCCATTGACTGAAGTCTCAAAGCAATTAACATAGAAAATCAATCCAGAAATCTACCGATATCAGTACATATAAGGAGTCATCGTGAACAAACTTGCGCTAAAATAGATAACTGAAATGGAAATATATGAGCACTACGACTAAAAGATGTTAAAAGATAACTTATACTAGATATCCCCTAGAGTCTCATCACATGTCACATTAAGATTACGCATAATAGAAAGTTGACATTGAACATGATGATGTACAAGTCTAAATTGTACTTGTACAATGCAAGATCAATCACAGTCGATAAAATATCTCAGAAATAAAACTATTGTAGTAGAAATAAGCATAAAAGTTGAATAGACACAAGATATACAAAAATAATTCTTTTTATTTATAATTTCAGTAAAATTACAATGGCTCTAGGACAACAGAATAACTCGATCGCAAGCACTGAATCTAATTACAATCAACAATGCCATAAGGCTTATAACTTATAAAGCTACTACAAGCAACAATTCCATGCATTACGTCCTTTATATATAAAAGAATAAATATCTCCAGCCGAATAGCTTTAAGTTGCCAAACGAGATCCAATGTCTCATCATGTCCAAGCGACTCTCCATACCTATGGAGGAGGGGGTCAGCACATTGGGAAATGCATTGGTGAGTGGTCTCTACCCAACTCAACTAAACCAAAACAGTAATCATATGAAAGAAAATAAAGTTATTATGTGGTCTTTCTATTCTTGTCTTAGGATCAGTTAATAAATCATAAGCATGTATGTAAAACATAAAGTTAAAGGCAACACTAGAGGGGGTGAATAGAGTGTGTCAGAATTATCTAATAAAATAAAGGCTAGTTACCAACTAAAATGTTAATAAGTATATGGAAAGTAAATATAGTTCAGAAATCATAAACGTTAACACCGCAATGTATAATAGTTTCTCTCATAGAGGACTAATCCAGTCCCGAGAACTCTTGCTCACTATTATCACAAATAGCATACATTACAATCTTTGATCCGAAGTGCTTGTCGACTTCTTACAACCACAAGCTTTAATTTGAAGAGCTTGCTGACTTCAAACGACCACGTTCTTTGATCCGAAGAGCACGCCGAATTCACACTGGAATGGAAATTAACTTAAAAATTAAGCTTTTATAACTCTTGAAAAGACTTCTAGATTGGAACCGCATTGGTACTTAGAGGCTTATGAGTCATTTCTTGGGAATAGGAAGATTTAAAGCTCTGAACATATAAGATAGAAAGTGGAATATAGATTATTGAAATGAATGGAATTCAATCTTTATTTATAGGGTTATAGGGGGACCGAGTTCGGGCAGAGTTCGGTCCCCCAACATTCATAAATTCGAACGTTGGAGCGCTGGTCTCTGGGATGAACAAGTCAGCAAAAACTGGGTCATAAGGGGACCAAGTTCGGTCATAGGTAGAACTCGGCTCGAGTTCGGTCTCCTTCATGATGGAATGGTTTCTCGATAGATTTGTGGTTTTTAGACAAATTGGTAGTTTTTGGACAGATTTGTGGCCAGTTTGGTTTTGGGTCCGAACCATAGGTCAGGTTTGTTTTTTGTGGACTAGGTTTTGCTTTAGTATGAGTTTGAGCTTCCTAGTTCCAGTACGACCCGATGTACAATGAGTCATATCAATAAAGATAAAATACATAATAAATGTGAAAAACCAAGATTACTTTGATGACACCAAACTTCTAAAATTTTAGCAGACTTGAAGACATATTTTTTTTTGACGGTAGTTGTCCAAAGATAAATAGATATGAAAATCTGAATACCTTTTAGGGGCTTTGCCCTCGAACCCCTATGGGGGTGCTGGCCCTTGACCCCCGTCTGATGACCGGGTATCGGAACCCCGAGTGCGAGGCTCAGGAGATGTTGTAGGAAGTTCAAAAAAAAACTTCTGGTATAACGCCATCTTTGTCATAATATTTTTTTTTCACTACATCTGTCCACATCTGATCTTGGTTATTATTTTTCTGCAGATACATATTAGATAAACAAAGCAATATACATAAGCAAATATGGTAACATTTAATACATATTTGGACAACGCTGGTTTAAGTATCAACATTATAGAGATTGTATTATTGTGAGTATCATAATCTTAAACTTAATCGGTTCGCCATATTCAAAAACTTAACTTAATCATTGGGCTAACAAAAGTGTCATCAGTAAACCATTTTTATAACATATATAATGAATATAAATGTGTTGCTTGTCACAATAAATTTTACCCAAGGCTATCATCCTTTCCTGTAAACAAAATTAGCATTCATAATATATGAATGTGTCATATATGTGTTCATGCATCAATTGTTAGCCTTCTTAAAATTTAAGTGTGTCGTGAGTTTCGTCCCTACAAACAACTTGATAGGCTTGCAAATAGATTATTATTAGCATGTAGCATAACTATATGATGGTCACTAGTGAACACACACCATTTTGGACGTCTAGTGAGATGATGATCTTTTCAGCGCAAGTAGCTAGCGAGCCCTATGAAAGTTTTCGAATCACCCAAGGTTATTACGTCATCACTAAAATAAGTATGACTTGGTCACGTGACAATGACCAGCTACATATTAAGCATCATGTCACGCCCCAGTCCCAAAATACATAGGACTAGGAATAGGTAACACGCCCAGCCGTATGTATATGAACTCCAAAATATAGAAACCATATACACACGTACGCTGTAAATGAATATGCAATCTATCAGTGGTAATATACTGTCACAACAAGTTACACACAATCTATATCTCATCCACAGCACCAGTACTCAATAGGAATAAAGAGCTGAAAATATAACTGGATAACCCGGTAAGTATCGAGTCTGATAGTCAGGTGGAAACAAATCCACTATAAAATAATCATACTGAAAAGCAACAAAATCTCTAAACAGTGGCAGTAGATCACAGGTACTCTGAGGGTGAGATCTCCTCAGCCTGGTAAGTAGCATCCGGTCCAGGCCCATACTCCTGAGGATACTCCTGCTCGTCCATATCTAGAAAGGGACCAGGTCCTCAGAGGAACGTAATAAGATACATAGAAGCATGCCAATGAGTACTGAAATATAAATATTCAATGGGTCGCCTAACCATCTAAGTGAATGCAGTTTGAGGACAACTTTAAGTGTAAGAGAAAGTGTAGGCTAGACATATGCTAACGTAATTCACCAATCGTGACAACTGGCTAGTATATGCCACATATGCCCCCCAACCCAGGGGCGCACTGTAAACAAGAGTGAAAACTACATAAGAAAGTGGGTGTCCCGTACACTTATGAGTCGTCCTCCCCGTCCCAATGATCTATGCATATTGCCTCCACCATATGCTAATCCCCTAAATAATTGCTAGGTCTACTAGCATACAAAGTTTCTATCAGCAGTCATTCCTAACGTACGGCCATGCGTTCAGGAGGCCATCCCTGTCACGTTGCCCGTGATCTATATGAGACTCATAACTCGTGAAAGCCACTGTGTCACGGTTAATGAACCTAATGATTCTCTCTAATACTGGGGTGGTCTCATAAAGTAGGGTCAAAAATAAACATCTATATAAGCAGAATTAAACATGCATGTATCAGCTGAAAGGTAAATAACAGTATTATGGCAAGGTATACTTGCTAAGCAAAAGTCCGTAAAGTGCACGTCCAAAGTTTGTTAAGTGATAAGAAGAAGGAGTTATTGTTTGGGAGTTGTAATTATATATATAGGAATAGGGAGGCGGTGGAATTTACTTAAAGGTTAAGGAAACTATTGCTGTTGTTTTCTTCTTATTGGTTTAGGTGTGCGGCTGAGGATATTTCCTAAAGAGTGGTGGAATGAGAAACTTACACGTGTAAAAGAACAAAGCAAAGCAAAGTTGAGTTTTACTTCTGATACTGATATTTCTTTCCTAATGATTTGTGGTTGGATTTTACGCAGGGGTAAAAGGAA
This sequence comes from Iris macrosiphon, assembly GCA_036927795.1. Taxonomy (NCBI): domain Eukaryota; kingdom Viridiplantae; phylum Streptophyta; class Magnoliopsida; order Asparagales; family Iridaceae; genus Iris; species Iris macrosiphon. The sequence goes on from JAYESA010000002.1 coordinate 15,380,422, forward strand.
GATTTTACGCGGGGTAAAATAAGCGGTGGTTTAGTTACTGCTGCTGTTGCAGTGGTTTACACTGGGTAGTTTGTTATTGCTGTTGATATTTACGCGCAGAGAAAAATACGCGGTATGGTGAGGAGTTTGCTATTGACTGTTTTACGCGGAGTGAACTGCTGATGCTATTTCCTTACTTTACGTGCGGGATTGGTTTTGTGCGTAGAGAAAGGGATTTAGGCGGGTTGGGTTTTTACGCATGAAAGAGTTCTGTTTTACGCAGGGATGATTAACGGGTTGCGGGTTTGGTCCAATAGGAATTCTGTTTTTCTTCTCTTTTCCTTATTATTATTATTAATTAAATAACTAATACGATTTTCAGGAATGGGGGGTTTACAATGATTCATCCTAGATTTATATGAATATTGTCATGACCTGCTGCTACTTTTGGGATATGAGTACGTGGGTACATCCAGCCTACATCGCAGTAATGACGGTAGTATGTTGCCTATAATCTCAAGTATAATTACAATCGAGGTCCACGAATAGAGTGATTGTTTTCCTTCATACCCGTACTCACTACTAGATTACGAGTTACATGATAAACACAATGCAAGAACATGATAAGGTAATAATACAATAATCTCCCACTCGTGTCTATAATCTCAAGTACAATTACAATTATAGTCCACATATAGAGTGACATTTTCCCTCCATACCCGCAGTCACTACTAGATCATGAGATACATGATAAATATGACACAAGAAAATGATAAGGTAGCAATACAATAATCTCACACTTTATGTCTATAATCTCAAGTACAATTACAATCGTATAGTCTATGTATAGAGTGGTTGTTTCCCTCCATGTCCGCACTCACTACTATATCACGAGATACATGAGATACTTGATAAAAATAATATAAGAACTTGGTTAGGTAGCAATACAATAATCTCTCACTTATATGTGTGAAATATGCATATAATAGTTAAAACATGATATACTGACTAGTTATGAATCATATTACAATATATGAAAAGTTGTAACTAGAATTATTTTAGTACTTGTACTTGCCTGATCCTCTAGAGGGAATATGAAGCAAGTTAGCATCGTTTATGAACAACCAATGTTATATCCTCTAGCAATCAACCAGTAGAATAAGCATCCAATACGATCAAGGATCAAGTAAACGTAGTCAAAATAAAGTTAGTATTTTATGAAGGTATGTTACTAGTGGACTATGTTAACTAGATTTACTATGAGACAAGTTATCTAGATATATGTTGTTCTAGTCAATCTATAGTCTAGTTCATTAACCTAGTTTAATATGTCTCAAAATTTATGTTCAAAAGTACATGGCACACAAATCGAGATAAGCTTGTTGACCACAAAGCCAACGGTCTTATTTTGATGTTTCCTAATGGCAATATCATAAATTTAGCGACATGAGTTTATTGGAATTGATGGATCTCAGTTTTTCTCACAAATTTTGAGATATATAATTGTTATGATCTAATTAACAATTTAAAGGCATGGTGAAATGATCTAGTCAACTATGTCATATTGATATAAAAATTTAATATTCTAGAAAAAAATCTTATAAGGATCACAACAGAGAAAATATATCGACGATCCAACAGTAAGGTGTTTCGGAATTGCAAGAAGATTGAATCTGAACAAACGACAGAGTCGAGGCTTGCACTCGGTGCATGAACGATTCCTACGATCCAATTGTTTAGATTAACTTAGATAGAAATATAAAGGCTTTAGTGTCGGTTTGAGGTCGAACAAGCATCGTACGACGAATATAAGACTCTTGAAAGGCGAGGGCTCTATTAGACACATCTTGGATATGTCGCTCTGAGACAAATTAATTTTGCCAATCAAAATTTACCACGATCACGCTAATTTCTCCATAGTTATATAACTATATACCATGAGCACTATGATGAAGATGGATTACAAAATCAACCATCGAATTAATCACAACGAGCATAGAAAGTCATTGTTATGAACTGACTATAGTCCTAAGTGTCAGTTGGTAGTAAGGCTCGTGTCTAGTGTAGAGACATCACGAGGTCCAATAAAAGGCTCTTTTTATAGGGGAGAAGTGGAGAGAATATGGTGGTGGTTGTACATGGTTGGATGGTGGAGGACACTACTGGTCGGTCAAGACGCGCGAGGGTGGGGGGATACAAGTTGTTGTTACGACTGCTATTATATATAGAGATAGGGTTCGTGTTCGGATTAAAAACTATCCTAAATCTACTCATAGTCAGTTTAGATCAGAATATGCTTACTCGCGGCTTGGTCCTTTGATGAGGATCGAGTGGCCACAATCTAAACAACTTTGAACTGGGTCCATTAAAGGCCATGTCATGTTTAAAGATGGTACAAGTTTAGGTTTGTTTATCCAACGACTGTGTCTTAACAACACATTGGATCAACGACACAAGATTAATGACTTAAGTCAGCGGGCGCGAGACATGTTGCAGGCTAGCAGGTCTAGCCCGACCCGCTAGCTATTAATTATAAAATAGGTTAACAATTAAATTAAGAATAATTTTTATTAAGGATTTAGTTGATTAATAACAATTAACTATTGTTAGGAAATGATAACTAATATGAAAGTTAAATAAATTCAAAATTATATAAATTCTATAGTAAAATGACATAATTAATCAAACAAAAATTAGGATATTTAGTCTTATAAACTTTTATCGTTATCCACAGGGCCAGCTCTAGTAAAAATGGGACCCAAGACGATCCTGAAAATGTGGGCCCCTATGTTAACTTGTTTCCAACATTAAGCACTTTTGAAAGACGAAAAATATTTAAATGTGTTAATATGTACTATTAGTTAATATAACAACATATAGAAAACAATAATAAAAATTAAACATTTTAACAATTTCATAGCAACTCGAAATAAAATTTATTCCACGTCTTACGTAAGAATTAACTATCACGCCCCGATCTCCCGCAGGCTATTTCGGCCGTTCCCGCTAGGCGGAAATCACCCTCGCCAGCGCTCCCGCGGAACGATCGCTTTGACCCATCCGGGCGTGATGCCGCACGAGCGTGATCCACGCCCGTGCAAGGCCATGGTTCATTGGCTGGCGGCAAGAGTTCTAAGCCACATAGTCGCACAGATTGTCCGAGTGCAGCGGAGTCATGAACGCATAGGCGGTCGGTAACAAGTTCACTGCGTTAACAATATAGCGGAAGCATTGAAACACAAGTTGAAGTAAAGCAAGCTCTTTTTATTGATATAAACATGTATTACAGGTGGCGTATAGCCGGGATTACAAGTCGCTCAAGCCTCTCTCTCTGAAACAGTAAAAGCGTGCCAAGTGGCTACAATAGTGGAATGATTGTACAGGCGATGTTCAGGCGATGTTCACAATATTATGTCTTGTATATGCGCTTCAGTCCCGGACGCACCGTTGCAAGGCTTCAGAGGGAACTCCTGGCCTTAGCACGCACGAAGGAGGCATCCGCACCGAACGAGGTTCTCCCGCACCCTGCATACAGACTGGTGGATTATCAGTACATTGAATGCACTGGTGGGGAAGCTACTCGCCCGCTCGACAAATCCAAACACGTAGTACAGGTTCCGTGCACAACTATTAAGTTATCTTTCTAGTTGCCTTAGGATCAGTTTCATGCAAATATTGAATAGCCTAACGTGTCGGGCAGTGCGCCGTGCGACATGAGAGAAAATACGGCGAGACTTACCAACTTACCATATCCTTCCCTGTCCAAGGCAAACTATGAGGCAACATTGTTAATTCAAGCACGGGCAAGTATAAACATTCAGGAGGCATAGCACATGCAAACATGAGGGTCGTTTTAACATGATCGTTCAGGTATTCAATTATTTCTTGATGCGATGAAATGACTCGCACGCGGATAGCCGCTAAGCGAGGATGACTTATCTATATGAACGTTTGTCGCTGGCATAGCCATAAAGGACCGTTTAGTCTTTGAACAAGGATGGTGTACAATGAAGCACGTGAGACGCTATATGCCATCCTGTCCGCACGTGAGACTATCCTGAAGTTCCATCCGGATCGGATCGGTCCCAGTGCCCCAGTGACCGTCCGTGGAACAAGATCCGAAGATCACATTTTTACAAGTTGTCCGTGACATGCAGGTCAGGGTCAGGTTCAAATCCACAACTTGAATGATAATCCATGATTCGTGATCTGAACGAGCGTTTGCTCCAAGAGCTGAGATTCGTTCGTTACATGACGTAATTCTCATTCAGATGTAGACTTGATGTGATTATCATTTAGTTATCACGTTATAGGATTCACGTTCAGTATTCATTACCCTGATGCGTGCCCCTGGTTCGGGGATTACCTTGGAGACCCAACGATCCCGGATACTTGCAGGTTCATTCAAGCACGGAACGACTATGTAGTAGTCTTCCGGGGTTTGGATAAAAATATGGCAACATTACAAGCAGACAAGCATGCGTTTCTAAGGAACATAAGTAAACACATTTGCTCGGACCCGAAGGTAAGCCGAGAGATAAAACCGTTAAGGGACTTAGCATGCGAGGGTCTGAACATATATAAGCAGTATTTCATTTTACATGTTCTAGCATAAGCAATACAAGTTGGGATTATTCACTTAGCTAGGTGCGTTGGATTTATTAGCATGCATGGGATGATTCACCTAGCGACTAGCATGAATATTCCAGATTTTATGTGTGCTGGCTAAGCAAAGACAAGTTCACCGTAGCCACCCACCTTAGCGATGATTCGCCTCGGTAGAGCGATACGTCAAGCGAGCCTCTGAAAGCCTAAGCCAGGATTTCTATAGGGACAAGTCTGGATATCCTTTGCATTCTCTTTGAGGCAAAGCGGGTCGGGACAGTTGCACTATTGCCATTTGAGACGGCAGTCTGCTTGAGCGGAATGGGGTGTTACATCCTACCCAACTTAGAAAAAGTCTCGTCCTCGAGACTTACTAAGGACAAGCAGTGATCTAGGGTTGAGGCAATCCTAGACAAGTCGTTGTACTTGTTCATTTGGATTTTCACTTGCACAAGCATCGAAATCAGCATATCTCTTAGACTGGATCGTGCGCACTTTCGAAATGTATTTCTAGCGTGAACACGTCAACCAGCTTAGTGATAGAGAAGTCTTAGCACTCGAATTCACCTTTTCTTAAGTCTTGGATGATGCACTAGTTCAAGACGTCCCTCGAATAGATACATTCAACCAAACTTAGAGTCAGTGAAATCGGACAAGCTACTAGCAATACTCTCAAGGGTTCGCACATGTTGGCACAAAGGCCACTCGCAGCACAACAGCAGACAAGCAAGCATATCATATCATTCAAAACGTATTTTGAAAGTATTTAGACTTATTGTTGGAACATCCCATCGAGGCATTGAGAGAGAGCGTGCACATAACCCATGAACGAGCTTTCGAAACAGAGATATCGAATCAAAGTCCAAAGGCGTAGAAGCCAGGCTCTGATACCAACATGTCACGCCCCGATCTCCCGCAGGCTATTTCGACCATTCCCGCTATGCGGGAATCACCCTCGCCAGCGCTCCTGCAGAACGATCGCTTTGACCCATCCGGACGTGATGCCGTACGAGCGTGATCTACGCCCGTACAAGGCCATGGTTCATTGGCTGGCGGCAAGAGTTCTAAGCCACAGAGTCGCACAGATTGTCCGAGTGCAGCGGAGTCATGAACGCATAGGCGATCGGTAACAAGTTCACTGCATTAACAATATAGCGGAAGCATTGAAACACAAGTTAAAGTAAAGCAAGCTCTTTTTATTGATATAAATATGTGTTACAGGCGGCGTATAGCCGGGATTATAAGTCGCTCAAGCCTCTCTCTCTGAAACAGTAAAAGCGTGCCAAGTGGCTACAATAGTGGAATGATTGTACAGGCGATGTTCAGGCGATGTTCACAACATTATGTCTTGTATATGCGCTTCAGTCCTGGATGCACCGTTGCAAGACTTCAGAGGGAACTCCTGGCCTTAGCATGCACGAAGGAGGCATCCGCACCGAACGAGGTTCTCCCGCACCCTGCATACAGACTGGTGGATTATCAGTACATTGAATGCACTGGTGGGGAAGCTACTTGCCCGCTCGACAAATCCAAACACGTAGTACAGGTTTTGTGCACAACTATTAAGTTGTCTTTCTAGTTGCCTTAGGATCAGTTTCATGCAAATATTGAATAGCCTAACGTGTCGGACAGTGCGCCGTGCGACATAAGAGGAAACACGGCGAGACTTACCAACTTACCATCTCCTTCCCTGTCCAAGGCAAACTTTGAGGCAACATTGTTAATTCAAGCACGGGCAAGTATAAACATTCAGGAGGCATAGCACATGCAAACATGAGGGTCGTTTTAACATGATCGTTCAGGTGTTCAATTGTTTCTTGATGCGATGCAATGACTCGCACGCGGATAGCCGCTAAGCGAGGATGACTTATCTATATGAACGTTTGTCGCTGGCATAGCCATAAAGGACCGTTTAGTCTTTGAACAAGGATGGTGTGCAACGAAGCACGTGAGGTGCTACACGCCATCCTGTCCGCACGTGAGACTATCGTGAAGTTCCATCCGGATCGGATCGGTCCCAGTGCCCCAGTGACCGTCCGTGGAACAAGATCCGAAGATCACCTTTTTACAAGTTGTCCGCGACATGCAGGTCAGGGTCAGGTTCAAATCCACAACTTGAATGATAATCCATGATTCGTGATCTGAACGAGCGTTTGCTCCAAGAGCTGAGATTCATTCGTTACATGACGTGATTCTCGTTCAGATGTAGACTTGATGTGATTATCATTTAGTTGTCACGTTATAGGATTCACGTTCAGTATTCATTACCCTGATGCATGCCCCTGGTTCGGGGATTGCCTTGGAGACCCAACGGTCCCGAATACTTGCAGGTTTATTCAGGCACGGAACGACTACGTAGTAGTCTCCCGGGGTTTGGATGAAAACATGGCAACATTACAAGCAGACAAGCATGCGTTTCTAAGGAACATAAGTAAACACGTTTGCTCGGACCCGAAGGTAAGCCGAGAGATGAAACCGTTAAGGGACTTATCATGCGAGGGTCTGAACATATATAAGCAGTATTTTATTTTTCATGTTCTAGCATAAGCAATACAAGTTGGGATTATTCCCTTAGCTAGGTGCGTTGGATTTATTAGCATGCATGGGGTGATTCATCTAGCGACTAGCATGAATATTCCAGATTTTATGTGTGCTGGCTAAGCAAAGACAAGTTCACCGTAGCCACCCACCTTAGCGATGATTCGCCTCGGTAGAGCGATACTTCAAGCGAGCCTCTGAAAGCCTTAGCCGGGATTCCTGTAGGGACAAGTCTGGATATTCTTTGCATTCTCTTTGAGGTAAAGCGGGTCGGGACAGCTGCACTATTGCCGTTTGAGACGGTAGTCCGCTTGAGCGGAACGGGGTGTTACATTAACAGAACTTTTTTTTATTCTTTTTATATTTTCAAGTGCAAAAGAACTAATTAAATTATTAAAATCAAGTTTAGTTGATGTATTCTTCTTAATAGACAACATGACTAATCCACTTAGACTAGCTAGAGATAACAATTTTTTACAAATATAGATAAAAGAATATATATATATATATATATATATATATATATATATATATATTGATAACAGAATAAAAGACTTACAAAAATTGGCATAGAATGTAGTTATATCTATTTGGTATGATCTTAATTATAATTTTTATACTATTATGAAATTGATTTAAATCTTTAATATTGAATGTGTATATATCATTAATATACAGAGATAGAACCGATCAAATTTATGTTATATATGCTTATGCTATATAAATAAATAGATAATAAATAAAATATTTACAAATATAGATAACTTAATAAAAGAATATATATATTATATAGATAATAGAACAAAAGATTTATAAAAATTGACATAGAATTTATTATCTATTTGGTATGATCTTAATGAGAGTTTTTATACAATTATGAAATTGATATATGTGCATGATATCATTGATATATAAATAGAGAACCGATCACGTTTATGCTATATAGATATATATATGAGAGAGAAAAGATTTTGTTATAACGTGGGTTACTAAAGGGTTGGATTCTCACTTTATTTTTAGTCCCACATTGGTTAGAGATTAGTATTACACCTTCATTGGGTTGTATAAATAAGGCATTTGCCTCCCACTATGTGATTACACTAATAAGAGAGATTCTCTCATATTTTCTTCTTCCTTCTTTTACGTTTATTCTAACACGTTATCAACACGAAGCTCTAACGGGAGAAAATAAGCGAGAGCATCCCAGTGAAGCCGCCATTTGTGGATTTTTTTTACTTCGATAATAGGTATGATTATTTATGTTTATTTTTTTGCATATGCATACCCTAGGCACAGCCTGATGTTGATGTTTATACATCTCTTGGCATACCGCTATGACAAAAAGAATAATTTTTATCCATTCATCTCACTTCTTTTAGTTAACTCTGATAGCACTCTGATGTTAATTGCATATAGATCTCTCGGAGAGAACACTGGAGTTATTCTTTATTTCCTTCTTTCTTTTATATATGTTAATACATTCAGATCAAAACCATCAGAGATCTGATGACCATGAACATGAATTATTTGGTCTATATATATAAGACTTCTGGAACATCTTGTTTGAAGCATACTATATGTGGTATTTTTGAAAGACTTCTTGAACATAATCATTGTTGGAAGTATACCATGAACAACTAGTGTTCGGTATTTACCTACGACTTCTGGAACATCATTATTTGAAGTATACCATGAACAAGATTTGTTTGGTATAAATAGACTTCTGAAACATCATTATTTGAAGCATACACCATGAATATGAATTGTTCGGTGATTTACCAAGATCTTATGTTAACTTGTTATTATTGATCTTATACAACAATATGTCGAGCCTCACAAAGCATAATTTCAAGCCTCTAAACTTAGAAGGCCAGAACTTTCTCGACTGGAGATTGGATGCTGAATTGCACCTTCAAGCCAAAAGCTTAGGTGACACAATAGTGGCTGATAAGCCAATATTTGCACAAGATAAAGCGAAGGCTTTAATTTTTCTAAGATATCATATTCATAATGATATCAAGGCTTCAAGGACCCATTGGTGCTATAAAATTCTCTAGATGAGAGATATGATCACCAGAAAATGGTCATACTACCAGGTGCACTCCATGAATGGCTCAATCTACGTTTCCAAGATTATAAGATAGTTGCAGCCTATAATTCAGCTATGTTCAGGATTACTTCACAATTGAAGTTATGTGGTGAAGAAGTGACAGAGCATTTCATGCTAGAAAAAATATTTACCATATTTTATGCGACTAATATGATCCTACAATAGACTTATAGGGAGAGAAATTTTAAGAAGTATTCTGAACACATTGATGTCTTACTCGTGGCCGAGAAAAATAATATTTATTAATCAAAAACTATACTAGTAGACCAGCTGGGTCTGCACCAATTCCAACTGAAGTGAATACGACTAGTGCTCGAAACAATATGACCAATACTAGGGGTCGAGAAAATCACAAAGATAGAGGACATGGACGCAGTGGAAGCCAAAGAAATGGCTATAATCCGGGTCCAAAAAATAATACACATTTCAAAAATAAGGGATTTAATCCTCGAAGAAACAATGCCCAAATTTCCAATCCAGCTGCTCCAACTGATATTTACAAACGTTGTAGAAGAGCTGGTCATTGGATGCGAAACTGTCGTACCTCACAAAAAAAGTGGACGAGTATGAAGCCTCAAAGGGTGTGGAGACTAATCTTATGGAGGGTACAACATACATGGATTTTAATGATTTCTTCCAAGATAAGGATGGAAACACAATTTCGGAAGACTAGTTCAACGCCATGATAGGCGAAGTCAATGAATAGTTATTGTATGCTTACCTAAATTTATTTACTTTCCATTTGAATAAATTGGTCTTTATATGATCAATAGTCTAGGTAGTTTACTTTTTTTGAAGCAGTTTCATTTAGATTTATATCAAGTTGTAATAATTGGCAATATGCCAAGTTTAACCATTTAATAGCATATTATTATTTTTTCTTTTGAAAGGTATGGATAATAATGATGGCATATGCTTGATAGATAGTTCAACAACTAAAACTATATTAAAAATTAGGAAGTTTTTTATAGCATATGCCTCAAACACTGCCAAGGTGACCACCATTGCTGGATCCGTGCAGATTATAGAAGGTTATGATAAAGCCGATGTTGTGTTTCCAAATGGAACACACTTAGTCATTCGAAATAAATTATTCTCTAGTAGATCTAATAGAAATCTAGTCAGCTTTAGAGATATTCAAATGAACGAGTTTTATGTTGAAATCATGAACGATGATAGCAAATAGTATCTTTTTATCACCTATAATGTTGGAAGCAATAAGATCACATTAGAAAAGTGCAAGTTAATCTCCTAGGGGCTATATAAAACTACTCTGAAGGTAGTAGAATCTCACCCCATCACTAGCAAAAGGCTAAAGGATCCAAGAAATCTAATCCTTTGGCATAACAGATTGGGTCATCCAGGACCGACTATGTTGAGAAAGGTCATCAATAATACCAATGGGCATAATTTATCATACCAACGTCTTTCTTTTTCTACTGAATATTTGTGTGTAGCTTGTTCACATGGTAAACTCATTACAAGACATTCACTTCTCAAAATAGCTTCTGAATCACCATCTTTCGTTCAGAGAATACAAGGTGATATTTGTGGACCAATTGATCCTGCTAGCGGACCTTTCAGGTATTTTATGGTTCTAATAGATGCTTCTAGTCGATGATCAAATATTTTCTTACTCTTATCTAGAAATTTTGCCTTCTCCAAGCTACTTTCTCAGTTGATTAAGCTTAAGACTCATTTTTCTGACCAACATGTTAGAACGATTCAACTTGATAATGCAGCTGAGTTCACTTCCAGTACTTTTGATGATTATTGTGCTTCCGTAGGAATAGAAGTTGAACATTATGTCCCTTATGTTCATACCCAAAATAGTTTAGCAGAGTCCTTGATTAAGCGTTTTCAGCACATAGCAAGGCCTTTACTCATGCAATCAAATTTACCCATTTCAGCTTGGGGATATGCCATATTACATGCTGCTAAATTGATCATTTTTAGGCCAACTTAATATCATGAATTTTCACCATCACAACTTGGGACAGGCCATCAACCTAACATTTCTCATTTGTGTAAATTTGGTTGTATTATTTATGTTCCTATTCTCCCTCCTCAGCGCTCTAAAATGGGACCTCGGCGCCGTTTAGTAATTTATATTGGTTTTAATTTGTCCTCAATCATTAGATATTTGGAAAATTTAACTAGTGATATTTTTACTGCTAGATTCGTAGACTGGCATTTTAATTAGACTAAATTTTCGCCGTTAGGGAAAGATAAGAAAGAAAAGAATGTTCTTACATAACCATTCACCACAAATAAATGACATAAATTATCGTGGGATAATCCTACTCTGTCTCATCTAGATCCTCGTACTAATCAATGTGAAACTAAGGTACGAAGGATATTGCATCTACAAGAGATTGTAAATCAAATGCCTGATGCATTTACTGATGCAGCTAAAGTGATTAAATCACATGTGCTCGCTGCAAATGCGCCAGCTCGAATTGATATCCCTGTAGGAAAAAATAGCAGAGTGGCTAATGAATCTACTGCACGACAGAAGAGTGGTAGACCTATAGGTTCGAAGGACTTAGTCCCTAGAAAGAGAAAATCCCAAGTAACGCTCTTAAGGAGGTTACACATAATGCTCAAGAAGAGGTTATGAATGACAGATCCATATTCTCTGAAAACCCAGAAGAGGTTATTGTCTTAGAAAAGACACAAGTCCAAGAGGAGGCTCAGGTACCTGAAAGCAAAGTGATCTCTATGTTTTATACATATACAAGAGAGGTATGGGATCACAAAGATATAACAATAGATGAGATATTCTCATTCTCGGTAGCTACTGAAATATCTAAGGGCATTGATGACATTGAACCATGTAGCATCGGTGAATGTCGACAAAGAAAAGATTGGCCAAAATGGAAGGATACTATTCAAGCAGAATTGGATTCCCTTAATAAACGTGGAGTGTTCGGACCTATAGTACAAACACCAAAAGATATCAGACTGGTAGGTTACAAGTGGGCGTTTGTAAGAAAGCGAAATGAAAAGAATAAAATCGCTCAATTTAAGTCACGATTAATGGCATAAGGATTTTTTCACAGACCCGAGATTGATTATGAAGAGTCGTATTCTCCCGTAATGGATGCAACAACGTTTCGTTATTTGATAAGTCTGACAAAAAGCTGGACATGAGACTTATGGACGTTGTAACAGCCTATCTATATGGTGATTTAGATAGAGATATCTATATGAAAATCTCAGATGGATTTAACCTACCCAACTCAAAAGCTAAGAACATGCATTCCATAAATCTAAGACGTTTATTGTACGGTTTGAAACAATCCGGAAGGATGTGGTACAACCGTCTTAGTGAATATATAAAAAAGGAGGGATATGAGAATAATTCTATATGCCCCTGTGTCTTCATAAAGAAATATAAGGAGGATTTCGCTATAGTTACAATATATGTCGATGATATAAACTTGATTGGGACAAGACATAAAATCAATGAGACTGCAAACTATCTGAAAAAGGAGTTCAAGATGAAAGATCTTGGAGACACGAAATATTGTCTCGAATTACAAATTGAGCATTGTACTAATGGAATTTTAGTGCATCAATCCAAATACACAAAAAATATATTGAAACAGTTCAATATGGATAAAGCTCATCCCCTTAGCACTCCAATGGTTGTTCGATCTTTAGATATCAATAAAGATCTATATCGTCCTAAGGACGACAATGAAATGATGCTAGGACCCGAAGTACCGTACCTTAGTGCCATTGGGGCATTAATGTATCTATCACAATGTACAAGGCCAGACATATCATTCTCTATCAATCTGTCGGCTAGATATAGCTCGGCGCCAACTTGCAGACATTGGAATGACATTAAACATGTGATAAGATATCTTCGTGGAACTACCGACATGGGATTATTTTATACTTGTGGTTTATCTGACATCGCGAATCTAGTTGGTTTTACAGATTTAGGTTATTTATCTTATCTTTATAAACGTCATTCACAAACTGGATATGTGTTTCTTAATAACAATATAGCTATTTTTTGGCGTTCAACAAAACAGAAAATGGTTGCTACCTCCTCAAATCACTCAGAAATATTGGCTCTCCATGAAGCAAGTAGAGAATGTATTTGGCTGAGATCGTTGATTCAACACATCCGTAGCTCATGTCACATTTTTCCTACCACAGATACTCCAACTGTTATTCATGAGGATAATGCATCATGTATTCAAGGTAGATTCATTAAATGAGACAGGGTCAAGCACATCTCACCGAAATTTTTTTATACTCATGAGCTTCAGAAGAACTTTGATATTAACGTCCAAAAAGTTCGCTCAATTGATAATCTTGCAGACTTGTTCACCAAATCGTTGCCAAAGTCAACTTTTTAGAAACTAGTTCATGGAAATAGAATGCGACGTCTTCATCAGCTGACTGTTTAGGATCAACATCATCAGGGGGAGTTATTGTTTTTAGGGGGAGATACATTTTGTATGGACTATAACGCGTTGTACTCTTTTTTCTTAGTTACAGATTTTTTTTCTATTGGATTTTTCCTAACAAGGTTTTAATGAGGCAACATTAAGCGTGTCCAACACCTATCTAAGTCATCCTAAAGATTGTACTATTTTCTTTCGCACAGGTTTTGTCCTAATGGTTTTCTTGGCAAAGTTTTAACGAGGCAATAGGCTTAGAGATGGTGGTCATCCAAAGGAGGAGTGTTATAACGTGGGTTACTAAAGGGTTGGATTTTCACTTTGTTTTTAGTCCCACATTGGTTAAAGATTAGTATTACACATTCATTGGGTTGTATAAATAAGGTATTTGTCTCTCACTATGTGATTACACTAATAAGAGATATTCTCTCCTATTTTTTTCTTCCTTCTTCTACGTTTATTCTAACATATTTATAAATATAGATAACGGAATAAAGAATAAAAGATAACTGAATAAAAGAATGTATATGATATATAGATAACAGAATAAAAGTTTTATAAAAATTTGACATAAATTTTAGTTATATCTATTTGGTATGATCTTAATTAGACTTTTTATACAATTATGAAATTGATCTAAATCTTTAATATTGAATGTACATGATATCATTGATATGTAGAGAGAAAACCCAAATTTTTTATGCTATATATGCTTATGCTTATATAGATATAGATATATTTTTTATAAATATAGATAACATCATAAGAAAAATAAAAGATAACAGAATAAAAGAATATATATGCTGTATAGATAACATAATAAAAGATTTATAAAAATTGGCATAGAATTTAGTTATATCTATTTGGTATAATCTTAATTAATTTTTTTATACAATTATAAAATTAATTTAAAATTTTACTATTGAATGTGCATGCCATCATTGATATGTAGAGAGAGAACTGATCAAAATGTATCTATTATTGTGAGATTTAGTAGAATTACAATTGCATTATCAATTTCAATACTTTAGGATATGAAATTACTAAATCATGAATATTACCCCAAACTTTGGAAATTATGCAATTTTTAGAAAATTATCAGAGAATTACATCAAATTAGTTTCAGAAAAATTCAACTGCCAGCTAGGCTCTGTGCTGGCACACCAGGACACGAGGGATTGGCGTCTGACTCGGGGTTTTTTACGCATGCACCCGAAATTCCGGTAACCCCACCGCAGGTGACGCGACCACCCATCCCTTAAAATCTCGCGGCGAGTCAATGACCACATCTCATCTCTCGCAGAGAGCTCTCTCTATAAATAAATACTCCTCTCTCTCTCTCTCCCCCATAATTCAAAACTCCCTCCCCTGGGTTTCCGAAAACACAGCCCGCCCCTCTCGATGGCGTTTCGGAAATCCCTAGCCGACCGCTACCTCCACGTGGCCCGCACCTGCTGCGGGTCCCACCTCCGCTCCAACCCGACCTGCAAGTTCCCCCCCGAGCCCAACATCCGCCGCAGCTTCGCCCAGTCCTCCGCCGCCGCCATCCCCTCCGCCGGCAACGGCCTCCTCCTCGACCGGTTCCGGATTCTGAACCCGAACCCGAACCGGATCAGCCTCGACGGGATCCTCAACCCGAACCCAAACCCGAGCCCGAATCCGAACCCGAACCGGGTGTCGGCGGCGGAGGTGAGGAAGGTCCTGAGGGCGGCGCAGGCGGAGGCGGCGAGGGCGCGGCTGAGGGCCACCGGGAGGCAGTGCGTCCCCTACGAGGACTTCCTCGGGATCTGCTGCGAGGTCTCCAGCAGCGAACAGGGGTCGGAGATCGCGAGGTCGCTCGATGAGTCGGGGACCGTCGTTGTTCTCGGGAACCTCGTCTTCCTCCGTCCGGATCAGGTGAAGTTTCCTTCTTTTGTCTTCTTAAAATTCTGATTTTTTTATGGTGTTGGTTGGGGAATTCTGATCTTCAAGTTTGTAACTTTAGGCCGTAAGATGTGATTTTGCGATATGAGATTTGGGGATTCCGTCAAGAGTTGCAAATGTAGGGTGCCTTTGATTATAAGGTGGAAAATAAATCAATTCCACGGAATTATTTTACAAGGAAATAAATTTCATGGAAATTTGAAATCTTCTTATGGAAAGCTTTATTTGGTTGTTTGATTGTTATTATTTTTCTATGAATTTTTTTTTAATGAAAAATAATATTTTTCTATGAAATATTTTCCATAGAAAAAAAAAACCCAATCAATCCTCGTGGTATTTTTGGTGCAAATTGCCTTCGGAAATGGTGGTGTCTCGCAGAAAAGTCCACTTCTTGATCTTGAAATTTGCAACTTTAGGCGGTAAGGTGTGTTCTTGGGGGAGAAATTAGGGACTTTGTGATGTTGAAAACTTGCACATTCGGTTGAGAGTTGCAAATGGATGATGAGAAGAGGTATTTTTTCTGCAAAATTCCCGCGGAATGGCCATTTTGCATTTAGATACCTACACAGTTCACACTTTTATTAGGTTGCTATCATGTATTGTGCTTAGAAGCCAGAAACTCCTAGGAGGTCAACGAATCTCAGTAAGAACCTTCGATTCGGCATTTCTTACTTGGAAGCTCGTTTGGAGCTCGTTTCCCCAATGACGAAGCTTCGTTTCTCTGGGGACGGAAGTTCGTTTCCCCAACGACATGATTGCTTCCCATAATATGACCATAATTTTAGAAGATGACATAAATTTTGTGAGAGAAATTGCAATATTTTCAATATACATTTATCAAAGTACCAAGAAACTAAAGATTTCTTACTTTGACGTCATAAAAATTTAACATGCGAAAGATCTCTCTGTAACTTTGAACTGAACTTTATAAATTCTAATAAATTTTAAGATATTTATAAGTTTTGATAACAATAATTAATAAACATTAAAAATTTATTAGCGCACGCTCCCATCACGCTCCCAAATTTAGAATATTCTAAGTAGTCGCGCTTCCCTGCCCCCGCTCCCGCTTTTGTTCCCGCTCCCGCTTCTGGCTTCTAAGGTATTGTGTAGTATGAAATTTTGAGTGTTAGCAGTTTTTAGGACAATTTAGGACTAATAAAGCATAATTTTGCATCAAAACTATTTTTTTTCCTTCTCATTCTCAAAGATGAGACAAATAAAGAACAAAATGTGCTAATAGAAATTGGAAGGGTTAGCAACATGCAAATGGATGTAATTATTTGAGGGTTTTTAAATGCAATTATTCAAGAATATATAGGTTTTTTGCAGTAAAATTTCTTCTGAGATCTGATGGTATTTTCATCGGTGTGTATCTGTCTTCTTTACAGGGATTAAAGTAACGAAGGTTTGTGGTAAACTCGGATCGGAGAACACGAGAATCACCAAGGATTGGTCAATAATGTAAATATTGGTCAACATGAGTTTCAGAATCTAGTCTGGATTTACATTTTAGAGTTCAAATGATTGTCATTCTGGCATAATATCCAATCCTTGGACTCTCATTTGGATTTGGATTATGAAATCCAGTCAAGGTTGGATTCTGAAATCCATATTGACACTAGTTGGCTCCTATTCCAGACTATTGTTGCTTGATAGATTAAGCGCGTCATATTAATCAATATAATTATACATGAAACAAAAATTAGTATAAACTTCTTAACCATTTACAAGTTTATGACCAAGCAGATTGAAAAAAGACTCCTGCTGCATATTGTTTGAAGCCAGATTATATTTTTACTTTTTACCTTTTTTATAAAGATTTGGGAATTTCTAGAATTTGACTATTGGATTATGTTGTGTCATTTGTCCTATAGCAAATCTTGTCATTTCCAACTTACTCTATTACGATGTTGGTATAGGGAATTCTTCATTAATCCTTGGTTAGATGAGCACGGATTGAATAACCTAGGTTTGTCTACCAACTAATTGGTATTCTAGACTGTCATGCCCTTAAGTTTCTTCAACCAGAAATTTCATTTGATGTAGCCTTCTTGATTCAAGTTTGTGCTCTATAGACAGCCCATGTTGTCGGGGAATCCTTTCCATGATTATATTGTGAAAAATAATATATATTGAGTAAGATGACCTTGTACAAGGTTGCAACATGTCCCCATGTGATTTATTCCTTTTCTGATGCTAAATTCTGATGCTAAACGGTGGGACAAATATTCTGCAGGGGCACTTTATTAAGAATATTCTTATTCTTGCATGTGTTAAATAATTGGTGGTCATTGACACAATTAGAGGCACTGCCGATTCTAAGATTATGATTTAAGTTCTTTGTTATAAAATTCTAACTCAGCAAGAGGACCTGAATATAAACAGTTAGTCAGGATTTTACTTTCAGAAAGATGGACCTTAGGGCAGTCGTATTACAATCAATGGAATTTTGTTGAATTCATTTTAACAATTATATGGAAGTAGTTTTCATGGTCCTAGAGTAATTTCGTAGCTCCTACTTGCTTGTGCCATGTTGTACTATTGTTTTATTTCAGTTTATGATATTCTTAGTAAGGTAGGACTAGAAAAAATGGCATTTTTTGAGTCACAAGCTAGGTTGTCAACTCGTGTATTGCGTATCATATCGTACATTGTATGATACATCAACTCTATACTTCTAAAATCCATACAGGAACATGATTTAATATAATTTTTTCATAACTTTTATTTATTTATTTCATCTTTATAGGTCTATCTAGTTCTAAGTATACATCACACGACTCAAGAAAAAAAAGATACCATCTATCAGCCAATATGTTTTGTATCGGATCCGCTGATACGTAAGAAAATGGTAGTATATTGTACTGTATTGTAAGTTATCGTAAGTTATCGTGTACTGTATTGTAAGTTATCGTGTAG
Organism: Iris macrosiphon; assembly: GCA_036927795.1. Lineage (NCBI taxonomy): Eukaryota > Viridiplantae > Streptophyta > Magnoliopsida > Asparagales > Iridaceae > Iris > Iris macrosiphon. Next base: position 15,398,920 of record JAYESA010000002.1, read on the forward strand.
CACAAGATACTAACAACATAGGTCACTAAGTCCACATATTGTTATAAACTTCTAACCAGTTCTGTAAATTTCAAGCATGTATAATTGTATAGTACTTGTTTCATTATTCGACAACAACTATCAAAACAAAGCAACATCAACAACAAAGTCTTTATCCCAAATTTATTACAACAAAGCTTTATCCAAATTTGTTTTGTCGGCTATATCAATCCTTTTCTTCCATTCAACTCTATTTAGGGACAACTTTTTTTCATCATTAGGATGATTGTTGTTTTCTACGTCATTTTTGTTATTCACATTATTATGTTTATTTTATGTGTCTAATATTCAGACATGACAGTTTTGCATTCTTCAAGGATTTATGGTTAGAGTTGACTAAGCACATATACTTTTTATTTATTAATAAAAAAGATGGTTCTGCGTCTTTTACTTATCAGCTAAGCATAACTACAATATCTTTTGAGAGTTGCTAGTGACCGTATCTTGTAAGATTGTACACTAGGATTTTTCTTTGATTGATGTGGCGATATCGATTTTTGCCCGCCTTTTGGATTTATGCGAGTGATATGCTCACTTTAGGGGTTCTTTGATCTGGTTTATGTATAGTGGCCTACATCACCAACAACCTTTATGTTATTTAGCTCATGAATCGTGACTTATGTTTTCTGAAATCTTAATACTAAACCTCACTATAGAGAGTTGGCGACATAATACATTACCGTTTACATATCTATATGATATGATCTGTTCCTTAGCATTCGGCATTCCATATTGTTTTATGCCATTTATACCAACTCAAAACTTTACATCAGACCCACCTGTAACTACTATTTTGCTACCATAATTTATGTGGTATTTAGTATCATATCTGCTGGTGTATATATTATCTCAGTCAGTACTTTGCAGTACTTTTCTCCCGAGAGACCCAAGTAGCCAAATTGCTTTTGTTTTCTGCAATATCACAGATAGCTAAAGTAATCCAGAGCACCATTCCGCTATCCTTGCCCCAACAAGAAGATGGTCGGGAGGAGGAGTTGAGAGAGATGGAGGAGAAGAAAGCGGTGATAGACAAACAAGCAGAGGCAGGGGTCAGGAGGGAGCTGTGGGGTGGCCTGGGGTTCCTGATGGTGCAGACGGTCGGATTCATGAGGCTGACCTTCTGGGAGCTCTCGTGGGACGTGATGGAGCCCATCTGCTTCTACGTGACGTCAATCTACTTCATGGCGGGCTACAGCTTCTTCCTGAGAACGTCTAGAGAGCCCTCCTTCGAGGGCTTCTTCCAGAGCAGGTTTGCAGCGAAGCAGAAACGTCTCATGAAGGCCTGCAATTTTGATCTCAGCAGGTTCAACCAGCTCAAAAGTGCTTGCGTTGTTGCCCCGTCTTCTTTGCCTCTCCATGAGATTGCTTCTTCTTCTTCTTCTTCTTCTTCTTCTTCGCACTGTGATTGTTGCAGGAGAGACCTCCAGTTCTGTACTGCACATTAGGTGACCGACTATTTTGAAGTTTTGCAGTTACTTAGTAAGTAACAATCGGAATGTTACTCGATTATATGAATTAAAAAAATATATATTGAAAGAAAGATCGAGGGCCTAGTGTTCTTCAAGTTGAGTATTTGAATCTGGTCGCTGACGCACTATTCACTGATTCGCATAGGTACAAAGAAGGGCTTTCTGCTCTAGTAAAGAGAGAGGCTTTTGTGGTGTTAGATGTTCTTCTTTTTGCTACATTGCAGAGGAATGGATGCCCAGAAGCTTGATAGTGTTGGTCCAGTAAGCTTCAGATATCACTCATGTATCAGCCTAGCCGACATGAATGGAGATCGTATCAGCTCGATCTTACAGCAGAATGTTCTGTCACACACTTTGGCCCACATGTCGGTGAGTGCCATCTTCAGCTGTAAGCCTGATTCCAGCACTGCAACGATCGAAGCAATAACCGATTTCTTCCCCCCTGGTTGGGTTGTGATGACCATGATATCTTGATATAGTCACTGATACGATCGTATCGGCCATGATCACTCCGATCTGTGATATGCTGGTATGTGCCACGAAGCCAGTTATAGAAGAGGAAGGCTTCAACATAGGGTGTTTCATGTCCATAGGTGGTTATTGCTATTGCTATTGTAATATTATGCTTAACTGTAAGGTTTTGATGGATCATGTAGACCATCTTTTTCAATATAATTTACTTTGCCTTTTGCTTCTAAAATAATTCATCCTAGCATAATTGTTGATCTTGTGCGTTACAAACTTAGCCCCCAAATTTTTTTTTTTTTTTTTTTACAATATCGGCAACTTGAGCTAGAACTAAGTTCTTATCCCATTTAAGTTTATGTTATAGACTTGGTACCCCTACGGAATGGAATGTATAGAGACACAATAAGAACTAACCAAGAACCATGGGGTAACTATAGTGAATAAAAAGGAATTGCGCCATGAGTACAATGATGATATTATCCTCATTTCTTGTTGTGACTACAATGGTACAGTGAACAGATGCTTCAATAGAGGGGTTGTATCCTATGCTATTGGATACATGGACATACCCGTATCTTGTTCTATTGGATACATGGGTGCTATGATATACTTCAAGAAGATATTTTGTTTACATGTACATGAGTAATAAACTCAAGGTGTACAAACAAAATAGTAAAAAATAACAACAACAAAGTCTTTATTTCGAAAAATTGGAGTTTGTTGTTTGAATCATTTTCTTCCATTTCACTGTATTAAGGGTTGTATCCTAAGTTACACTAACAAAAAAACATATTTTTTTAAAACTTCAATCCATAAAAATAGTAGGCATAAAAAGAAAGGAAAAAAAAAGTATAACATTTTCTTTTTTTATTTGGCTACGGCTTCTTTTTTATTTTTTATTTTTATTTTTATTTTTATTTTTATTTTTATTTTTATTTTTAACTAGGATATGGTTTCACAAGGAGACGGTTGGGTGTGGATATGTCTGGATGAGCTTGGGACTGCTTCATGAGCTAGCTATTGAGTTAGTGGCTCTATAAATCGAGAAATTATTTAGTGGGGCGGGCTCATCACATGTTAGTGATGAACGGTGAGTTCGTGCGATTGTATAATGACACATGGTAATATCTTACTATTTTTTGGTAATTCTATCTTAACTGATATTTGTCAAGTATTTTTTATTATTATTATTTTTGATATTACCATGTGTTATTATACTATTGAACGGGCTCATCATTCACCACTGTCATGTGGTAAGTCCGTCCCATTGAATAATTTCTCCTATCAATGGTGTTGTTTTATACTCTTTACTACATTTGTCCGCTAACCAAGGACGGATTTACATAGAGTCAAAGGGGGGCCACGATTCCTCCAAATTTTTAAAAAAATATATTGATTACTATATAGAATTTTTTTTACAATTTTAAACTATATATTAGTTTGACCCTCTAATGTACAAACAATAAGTTGCCTCTAGTGGTATAACTTTGGGTTTTTAAATGAAAGACATGAGCTTGAATCTTATGTTTACTAAATATTTTATTTTTACTTCCTCCAGACCGCCAGTACTAATGATGGTACGAAAATACCGACTAAAATTAAAATAAAATAAATAATATAAAAGTTAAAACACCGTCATTATTATTGACGTTATGGCTACCATACTCATACCGTCATTAGCAACAACGATTTGTTAGTAAAGTTTTTATTGTATAGGTAATTTTTTGATAAATTTATTTTTGAGATGTTGAATATTTATTTAGTTGAAAGTGATTAATTATTAGTGGTTAATAATTATCTTAGTGAGAATGTGTATAATTTACAAGTGTAAAGTCAGAGAATGATAATTTTGGAGCATGATAGTTAGTGTTCTTATTATATACAAGATCAAATATTAATTGTATCCTTCAGTGCAATTTTCTAATAATAATTAATGAATTTTGCTATTGTTGTTAGATTTTTTTTTTATTTGGACTCTTGATACAACCATACTTGTGATTTATAATACCGAACTCGAGTGATCCTTATGGTTACCAGGAAGAGGTATAAAATTCTGGCTGGGTGGCTGAAGATTAGTGGATCGAGTCAAGGGAGAGTATTATTCATTCTATTTATTTGGTAGAAGTTGAAGACAGTGGGACCCAAAAGTTATGCACAATTTAACGTACACAATGTTTCGAGTTACGCGGAACATAAAATCATATATATAATGATTTAAACATTCAAAATCCCTTGTTTCCTACTCTACTATTGAGTAACAGTTGATATGAGAATTTTGCTTGGTGGCGAACTAACTGTGGTGACTGCTTTGGCAGGATGCCTCTTTGCATTTTCGATTGCCAAGGACGAATCGACCAAGTTGGGCACTGTCATCGGGATCGATCTCGGTACTGTTGGAAATGCGGTGTGATCCGATCCGGAGTTTGTCTATGAAATGCGATATTGGACTGGATTCATACGTTTTAAAAAAGAATTATCATGTAAGACCTGAAATAATCTCAATTATCTCGGTACTTTCACTACCTACCAGGATCAACAGACAACTGTTTCCATTCGTGTACTCCTTCAAATGCTCAGTTCTGTCGTTTGATTTACGGAAAGGAAAAGAAAAAAAATTAATTATTTGCTCTTTTGTTTGAAAAATTATAATTTTCATCATTTTTTGTTTTAACGTTTGGGAATGATAGAAAAATTGGTAGGGAAAGTGAATCTTCGGAGTGGATGGAAAACTGTTTCCCTCCCTTATTTTTCTTCTTCGTGAATCAGTTTCATTTTCTGTTCATTTTCTTTGGCATCTAAACACAGTAAATGAATGATAAAACCTTGATTCCGTGAACCAAAAATAGCCTAAAGAAAAATTAATCTAGGATATCGGTGACGAACGCGAATGAGATACTCAAATGACCTGGTTGTTTATTTTCTGTAGGTTTATGAGGGTGAGAGGAGCCTCACAAAGGACTGTAGGTTGCTTGCTAAGTTTGACCTAACCGGAATCCCTCCACCTCCCAGGTTCGTGATCTCTGTTTCTGAATCGATTCATTCTGAAAAGGGTTATATGTTAACATGCGCTAAAGATACGTGATAACACATTGATAAATGTATATTTTATATGAATACTTTCAACGACACATGTTGAATGCTAAATTCGCATTCCTGAATGAACGAAACAGAGGAACCCCTCGGATTGAGGTTACTTTTGAGGTCGTTGCCAACGGCATCCTGAATGTCGAGGCGGAGGACAAAGCCAGCGGGAATTCGGAAAATGACGCCCTCGAGTGGCTGGACAAGAATGCCGAGAAGATGAAGGAGGTCGAGGCCGTCAAAAATCCGATCGTTTCGGCCGTCTATCAGAGACCTGGCGGTGCTCCGGGCGGCGGCACCGACGATGACGACTCACGTGACGAGCTGTAAACTGAGAAATTATTGTATGGGCCGGACGCAGTGCATCCGACCCCTCCTCAACCGTTAGATTATATAGACATGTGTGCATGTACATATCTCCATGGTAATTCAACGGTTGGCATTAGAATGATGCATTGAATCCGGCATATCCAATAATTTCTCAAATTGTAAACTGGAATTAGAATGAGAAATCTTGCAGTTGAGGAAGTTAGAGTAGGAAACCACAATCATGTCCTCATATTTTCATCATTTTTGAGCATAGTAGAGCAGGCTTTACAACTAAAATATATATTCTTTTTTTTAAGATATGAAATTTCTGCATATATATGGAATGCGTACTCTTTTGTTCTTGTTGTTGTTCTTTATAGCAATCTGGTTGATGTATCTAAAATTTGTGGCTATGGTAGCATATTTTGAAGTTTTGGCATGATATTTAGTTGGGGAATTGTTCCTAAAAACACAGGGATGGGCTAAAATAGGTTAGGATGGGCTGGATTTGGACCAACTCCTACAAGTAAATAAATAAATAAATAAATAAATATATATATATATATATATATATATATATATATATATATATATATATATATATGAAAAAGAAGAAGAAGAAAAATTGAATTGGGGTGGACTCCAGCCCACCCCATGCTATACCTCCGCCCCATACAATAGGGGATGTCGGAGTTCGTGGTGGATGAGACGACCGTGGAGCCGTTGGGACTAGGGTGCAGGTTTCGATCGAGAGGGATGATCCAATTATGGATGGAGGCACGACCAGGGGCGGATCTAGGTAGGGGTTGGGGTGGGCTGGAGCCGACCTAAAACTGAAATCTTAATTAAATTATAATAAAAATTAAAATTTTAAAATTGTGTTCAAAGTTGAATTAATAATAAATTATCAAAGTTGAACTTCAAAATACCGAACAAAATACAAATCGTCTGAGTATATAGCATCTTTTTGACACAAATCTAGAGCAGAACAAAAGTTAGCTAGGCCAGGAGTCAAATCCATTAGTGCATATATAATATATCAATAATACTAAGTTTACTATCAAATACTTACAACCTTCTTACAATCCTCTTTCCTGTCTGCTATGTGGGCTACATCCGGCTCCACCTCTTTCTTCACTAAACGGCTGACATGTAACGTTCCTGTCACGTGGCGGCCATTCGGACAGCCACCGATTTTTTTTCCAATGGACGGCCGTCATGTGTACGTCACGTGACGTTTGTAAGGCATTTGATTGTAGTCCTAGCATAGCCCAATACATAGGCTGGACGTACACTTAACGACTAAATGATCATTTGGCCAGTTGGCCTGGCTTTGCAAAAGTAGACTACTTTAAAGTTAATACAAGTAAACATTGACAAACAGTAATATATATTATATACTATTATATAATAGAAAAATATGAAAGGCTTCACTGAAACTTTTAAATATTTAGTTAGTACGAAAATATAATTAAAGGTGTGATTGTAATTGTAATACAATTATCCTCAATGTTCACTACCATTATTAATGCCCACTGTTATAATAATTATTTACTATCTATTATTATATCTCTTTCCACCATTACTTTGTTTTCTATTTTATGAAAATATATTGATATAAATACTAATTATTTATAAATATTTCATTCCCAAAAAAATAAAAATACAAAAAAAATACAAAAACATAGTCCTTACCGATATTCACTTTTGAAAACGGAAAAAAAAATGGATTTTTTCGTATAAATGAACAAAATTTGAGATAATTGCGGCTAAGGAGAGAACTTTTAAAATTTTACACATAGGAGGACAACTCGCCAGCTCAGTTGGCGAGTAGGGAGAGAGGGGGAAGACCGACAACTAAGTTGACGGGTTGGGGGAGGGAACCGCCAACTTAGTTGGCGGGTGGGATTTAATTTGGTTTGGTTAGGTTTGATTTATTTTTTTAAGTTGGATTTTATCTATTAATTAATTTGTTATTATTTAATAATTGGTTATCTATATTAATTTGTTATTATCTATATTAATTTGCTATTATCTATATTAATATTTATCATCAATATTATATTTTTTGTTAATAAGGTTTTTTTTTTTATTAAGAAGTTGATACCATAACTATAACATAAATGAGCCGTCCAAGTCGTATGTATATCATCATCCATTTTATTAAAAATAAATTACGATAAAAAAACTAATTTCTCTCCCCTTTTCCGCACAAATATATATATTTGAAATTAAATTTAAAATTGTTTGAAAACTAAATTTAAAAATTAATTCAAAAAAAAAAAATATCACAAATATTTAAATTGTTTAACAAGATATCATAACTATATTATACAATCAAATAATTCTTAATTATGATATAAAATATAATTACGGTATCTAAATATATTGTAACAAGATATTATCTAAATAAATTCATTATTAATAATAATAATAATAATAATAATAAATATTAATATAGATAATAACAAATTAATATAGATAACCAATTATTAAATAATAACAAATTAACTAATAGATTAAATCCAACTTAAAAAAATAAATCAAACCTAACCAAACCAAATTAAATCCCACCCGCCAACTAAGTTGACGGTTCCCTCCCCCAACCCGCCAACTTAGTTGGCGGTCTTCCCCCTCTCACCCTACTCGCCAACTGAGTTGGCGAGTTGTCCTCCTATGTGTAAATTTTTAAAAGTTCTCCCCTTAGCCGCAATTATCTCAATTTTTGTTCTTTTATACGAAAAAATCCGAAAAAAAAATATAAGATAATAAAGTTGGTAGAACAGGGTGTAGCCCTGACAGTAATGGCATATTGGTTATCTTGAATATATATATATATATATATATATATATATATATATATATATATATATATATATATATATATATATATATATAGGGTAAACGAGATATGAGTCATGGTGTTTATATTCTTACATGAGTCATACACACGTGGACCAATAGGAATAGAATGTCCTAGTGCACATGGTGCACATAGAATGTGGACAAATAGGAATAGAGTGTCATAATGCACATGGGATGTAGGAGTCTATTTTTATTGTTTCACATGTGCATGACTTAAGTAGAAATATGAACACTATTACTTATATCATGTTTATTCACACACACACACACATATATATATATATATATATATATATATATATATATATAGAATAAGGGAGGTGAGATGTCACCTCACTCCCAAACACAAGGGTGGCAGTGACGTGGCACAATTTCAACCACACATTTCATAATTGGCAAATTGCACTTAACCCCCTCCCCTCGTTTGTGTGGTTGTGATTGTGCCACATTACCGCCATCCTTGTTTTGAGAGTGAGGTGCCACCTCACCTCCCTTATTCTCTCTATATATAGAGAGAGAGAGAGAATAAGGGAGGTGAGGTGGCACCTCACTCTCAAAACAAGGGTGGCGGTGATGTGGTACAATTCCAACCACACAAACGAGGGGAGGGGGTTAAGTGCAATTTGCCAATTATGAAATGTGTGGTTGAAATTGTGCCACGTCACCGTCACCCTTGTTTTGAGAGTGAGGTGCCATCTCACCTCCCTTATTCTCTCTCTCTCTCTCTCTATATATATATATATATATATATATATATATATATATATATATTTTTTTTACTTTCAAATATTTATTCTGAATTAGAACCAAATCCGAATTTATTTTTGACTATTCATTTGGGTTTTTAACTTTTAAACTAGCCCAAATTGCAGCGCCCATCATTCTATTTTTAGTTTCCTGTATCTAACATTTTATTAAAATTTCACAAATGAACAGTGGCATATTTATTATTTGGTAAATGTATATAGTTTTAACAAAGAGGTCTCATCCAAATTACGAAAGATTGGGCCGTGTCATAAGGGTAGACATGTCGGACACGAACGTGTCAGACACTGAGGTACCATATCGATAACTGATGGTCAATAACCATTCCCAGAATACCAACACGTCTAAAACACCATATATAACCATTGCATAGCGTTATGTCTAGAAAATCTAATTTTCTAAATATGAGAACGAAGGTCAAATTGGACCTACACGTAGGCACCAAAGGAAACTGATAATGAGCTAAGTTAGAATAAATGTTTTAAAAAACTGGATCGATGATTGAACCAAAAATCTTTGGTTTAGGTTCAATTCGGATTCAAATATGCCCTTTACGAGAATCAAATCATGTAAAATATTTATATTTATTTCTTGTTTCAGAAAATTTGTTGTACATAATTTTTTTTAAAAATAAATTACCTAAAACGAAAATAATTTAAAAATAAAATGAAGTTACGAAAGCTTTTGCCATTTCAGATGGCGAAATATGAAAAAATATTTTTTTTTTTCAATATTTTCGCTAACTAAGTTGGCGAAAATATGACTATCGATTTTTTTTTGTTTTTTCTGTTGGTTTTCTATTTTGGGTTTTTTTTTTTTTTTTTTGGTATTGTTGTTTTTAAATAAATTAGAAAAAACTAAATTTAACATCAAAAATAAAATATGCGACATTGAACGACAAAAAATTTTAAAAAATTCTGCGGTAAGAAAATTACGTTTGCCGTTGAGCAGACTTCGAGCGGCCATAACTATTTGTTCGAAAATCATTTTTCGTCAAACAATAAGTCGATTTGTATGTTTTCAACGTGAGTAACACAATTCATGTAAAAAAAAATTTCATCCAAAGCAAAGGCACATATTACAGGTAAAAGTATAAAATTTAAAACTTTAAAGTATCATAACTTTTGACTGAGAGATCGAAACGAGGTCCGGCTTGTGCCAAAATGACCGTAACGAAAAGTACTATGGGATAAATCGTTTCACCGTTTGACGGACTTCGAAGAAATTTAGAATCGCAAAAAAATGATGTTTCGATTTCCAAATTTTACTTTCTGTAATTTAATTTTCGTATGTTTTTCGGTATTTCGATGTTAACGAGTAAAAATTGGTGTCTCGGGACCCTCAAACGTTATTAAATAATATATCAGTATGAAGATAATTAAAAATGGGACAAGAATATATATATATTTTTATTTTTTTAACGATAAAATTATCTATTTATAAATAATTTACTAATCGTAATATGATCGATTTAACTTTCGATTATGGTAGGAACTTTAAGGATCTGCTTGGCAATTGTGGGAGTATAGCAATTATGAGGTCTTTTTAGAGTACCGGTTATAAACGGTTACGAGGATCCGTTACTGTTTCAAAAATAAACAATATGTTCAAAAATGTTCCAAAACCGGGGAAAATATCGTTACCAACAAAAATTAAATTTGAGAATTTCGCCAACTCATTTCATTATTGTTTCAAACTTTTTTTTTCGTTTTTCTTAGTTTATTTAAAAAAAATTATACGTATAGCAAAATTTTTGCAAAAATAAATCAAATAAAAAAAACAAATAAACCAAATAAAACTAAAATCAAACCTACACAAGAAAACGAAATAAAAAAAACAAAAACAAAAACACAAAAAAAAAACACAAAAAAAAAAAAACCAAACCAAATAAACCAAATAAAAGACATAACAAACAAACAAACAAACAAACAAACGAAGTCTGCTTGACGGCAGACGTGATTTTATTACGGCAAATTTTTTTAAAATTTTGAATGTTCAAGGTTGCATATTTTATTTTGGATATTAAATTTCGTTTTTTATAATTTGTTTAAAAAATTTATTTAAAAATAACACAAAAAATCCAAAAAAAATAAAATAAACAATAGTCATATTTTCGTCAACTGAATTGGCGAAAATGTTGAATATTATTTTTCATATTTTTGCCATCTGGGATTGCGAAAGCTTTCGTAACTTCAAAATTTTCTAAATTACTTTCGTTTTAGTTAATTTATCTAAAAATATTTTCTGTACAACAAATTTTATGTTCTTGCTTTGGTTTGATTTGATTTGATTTGGTTCTAACTATGTTTGGTTTGGAATGATTTTACAACTATAAGGTCTCTTAAAACCAAACTAAGTACCAAATGGTCCAAATCTCACGCGATAGTTTATTTTGGAATTTTTTTTATAGTACAATGCAAAGTAGGATAGAAATTTCTTTAAAGTACAATGCAAAGTAGGATAGGAACTCAATTGTAGAAATTTCCATTGGAGATGGCCCAAGTTTCATATAAGTAGGGTTTTACATTCTACCAATCTTAGAAAAAAAATTATTCTCAAAATTTTAAGACATGCTAAAGCAAAAAAGAAATAGTCATTAACTGTAACTGTAAATCAAACTAAGGCTAACTCCAATAGGGATTTCTAAAATAGAGTTTCTATCATACTTGATATTGTACTTTAAAAAAGTTTTTATTCTAGTTGGCAGATTTTCTACCTAGAAATTATACCAACAAAAAAAAGACTCCCAAATGGGTCTCCATTTCTATTCTACGTGACAGAAAATAAAAAGACCAATTTAATAAACTAGTTTGAAAGTATGATCCAATAAATTATATGATAGATTGTTATAAGAGTTTCTACACGGAGAAATTTTCAAATTTCTCCATTATATGTAAAAATTGGAATAAAAAAAAATTCTAAAAAATAAAATCTTTAGAAATAGGAGAGTGAGAAATCCCTACAGCCTAAGTACACAAAGGAAGGTTACGAGCCCAAAGTTGACAATGGTAGAAAGACTATTCCGTGGTCATCTCTCCAAACCTATCAACCTCAGAAAATTTCAATCTGATGCTGTTGAGGCTTCCAATCACGACGTAGATGCTTCGATTTATTTGGGTCCCATCCTTCTTAGAATTCCCACGTGTGAACCCAGTAGGTCTATGTATTGTTGGTACGTTCCTGTCAGAAAGGATGATCATTCGATTTTTTTTTCAGTTTCAACCGATTCGAAATAGTTAAAATTGAAAAAAATTAAAATTTTAAAAAATAAAAATCGAAATCGAATCGAAATTAGCTAAAATCGAAATCCAACCGAACCGAATAATCAAATTCGATTAATTCAGTTTGTTCGGTTGAAATGTTTCTAATGTATAATAGGTCGAGCCTAGAGTTGAAATCTTGATTAAATTTAAAATTTTTATACACACATTTGTTGTATTTTAAAGTTGCGTCCAAAGTTGGACTTCAAAACATATACATAGAATTGTTGTTTTCAAATTATACGCATTCTTAATCACAAAATAATTATAAATTTGAGAGTATTTACATTGCATAAGTTTTATTCGGCTTTGGACCGAAACCGAATAATAAATTTTAGTATTCAAAATCGAAACCGAACCCCTTTTTTTTCAAACCGATATTCGGTTCGATTAGGTTCGATTTTCGATCCAAAATCGAATAATGCTCACCCCTCAAGGTGTGTAATGGGCCTGAAATTCGGCCCAAAATCTGGTCCGAACCCGGCACGGTCAAACCCGAGCTGGGTTGGCAGGGGTCCAGTCAACATATCGACCCGGTCTGACCCATTACTGTAGCGATTACGGACTGGGTTTAAATTTCGGACCCGTAGGCCGTGCCCGGCCCGCACTGCAAATTGGGTCCGGGCTAGGTTTCTAGGCCCAGTTCAAAATAGGTTAATATATGCTTAAAGGAATATTTGTAAAGAAAATGTCTAGACCCATATAAATATTGTATAAATATTAACTTTTAATATATATTTTATTTTTTAAATTGATCAGCCCGCGGGCTGATTCGGACCCGGCTCGGCCTGAACCTACCCGAGTCTAGGTCCGGACTGGATTTAGAGTTTCTGTTTGGAAGTCCGATCCGATCCGGTCCGACCTGACCCGTTTTATTTTTCGGACTAATCCGATTCGATCTGAAATCGGTCAAACTCGATCAAACAAAGATTTAGCCAGCTAGCCAACAGACACATCAGTACAATATAGTAAGTCACCTCGGAATCTCGATATTTTAAAGTGCAAATTGTGCAAAGGTTAGCAAAATAATGCAAAGACTAAGGAAAGGCAATGATCATAAATTGAAGGTCAGGAGAAGGAAAAATCCAAAAGCAATGAAGAGCCATCATAATCACTCAAAAACACTTTGGTAGGACAAAGCAATAAAAAAGAACAGGTACACTGAGGAGCCTTCAGCATTGCTCATCTTTCCCATCACCACAACTTTATATGACAAATTAGGAAGGATATCACCATCCTAGAAAGAGACTAGCAAGCTATACTGCCATCAAAATAGTCTTCCATAATGTTTGTACTCTTTTTTTTTTTTTTTACACAGGAAATTTTCTATGACAAAAAATATTTAAATAAATTAGTTTAAACAAAAAAAAAAATGTAAAATTTACCAACAGAGAAACATTCCGTTAGTAGCACTGTCCAATTTTCGCCAGTGGCACTTAGGAAAATCCAACAGGCTGCGGATGAGTTGATTTGCTTGCAGAATTTAATGACGGAATGCAGGTTCAATTCAGAAGGATGATGGTTTAATTCGGAAGGAGGAAGCTGGAGGAGGGGGAGGGGGGGAGTTGGGAGAAATTAAACCAACCAATCTAACAAATCTAACCCAACCCAAACAAAAAAAATCAAACAATAATAAATAAATAAAAATGGTCAATTTCCGTCGGTACCAATGTCGAGAATTCAATGTTTTTTTATAGACAATTTTTGCAAACTTCTTTCGTTTAAACTAATTTATTTAAATATTTTATCGTTGTAGGAAATTTTCTATTTATTATAATACAAAAACTAGGTTTTGTCGTGGAACTTTTATGTTCCAAAATTTACATTTTTCAATCTTATATAATATTACAATATACTTAAATTAGCTAAGAATAAAACATATAAATTACATACCTCCTCGCTAACATAATTATTAACTTCTAATAATTATACACTTTCAACTACACTAAATCTTTATAGTCTCAAATAATAAATTTACTTAAAAAAATTGTATACTATTTTAAAATAGATTTGTCATGAAATTATACATTTAAAAAAGTACAAAATAATTCTAATCTATACTATTATATAACAATGAGAAAAGTTCAACTTCATCGTAAAACTTTTCTTTTCAACCAACCCCCAAGGACCGCAAAATCACCACTGAACGTGATGTCGTGCAAATCTAAGTTGCGCTTGCACAATGTATGATACTTGCACAAAAACAACATAGACAAAATGGATATAGAAACATCGGAGCTTAAATGCAGAAAATCAAATATTAACACTTTGATAGGAACAAAAAATACTTCTTTTATTGATAACTTGAAACGAGATTACAATATATTTTTATTGGCTGATACAAATATGTCATACTTGGTTAACATTTCTTTTAAAACTCGAAAATAGTCCCAATATCCATACATCATATCCCTTTACCAGAACAAAGATAAAAAAAAATCTTGAAAGAAACTGCTAAACTGAAATGGAAATCTTCGAGGCGTCGAACACGGTTCCTCTAGATTGGACGAGCTTTTAGCGCCTCAGAGTATCCTCCTGTCTCCCGCTACCTAGGAATGCCCATTTATTTATTAAAATTATCCACTAAAGTTAATAGGGACAGTTAGATAATTACGGAAGCTATCATCTGGCCTTCCTAAATAGTCTTGTAGTCAGTTATAAAATAGGGACCGAACTCAACTGGCTTTTGTGGTCAGTGAGAAGAGATATAACTTTCCTGGCTAGGTGGACGGCCTCAGGATCAAATCACGGGGAAGGTGGAGGTCAGTGGGCCCAAATGGCATGCAATGCAGCGTGCGCTAAGTCCCGTGCGTATCGTCGAACATCTCAAAAAAAATGGAGAGGTTATAAAATAGGGATATTTGGACTTTGGATCTCATATAAGTTATAAAATTTGTGTTTGGGTCTCAAAAAAAGTGTTACTAATTATTTTTGGCGACACTTTCGAGACCCAAACGCTAATTATTATTTTTTGGAGATCCAAACCCTAATTTTACAACTTATGCGAGACCTAAAATCTAAATATTTCTATAAAATAATATAATAATACTAATATAATAATAAATCTATACTACAATGTCTTTACTACTATATCAAAATATGCTTAAATTATCATCATCTGTTGCGATTGCGATCAGGGACAAAAAATTACTGATGGTTTATTTGTCTATATGATTTTCTAACAATTTGCCATCGGTGTGATCTAATTTAATTCAGTGTCGCAATAATCATGGAGACACAAGAAGAAGAAGAAGAAGGAGAAGAAGAAGAAGAAGAATTTAATTAAGTGATAAATAAATTCATCATTATGTCAGGTCAATTAAAAGGATGTATGATTTGAGAAGTAATATTCCTTGGACTGAATCACCAATTTTGAGATGGAAAAAGAAAAGAAAAGAAAAATTTTGAGTTGGAAATTTAGCTAGCTGTGCTCAATTTTGCTACTTTTCTTTAGACAATCAATACTAGACAGCTAGTAGTATCTTCAAAATTCAACATAAGTTATTTATTTATTTATTTAATATATATATATATATATATATATATATATATATATATATATATATATAAAAGCCGAAAAAGAAAATAGTCATTATCCTTAATTGTCACAAAATTGGTATTCCCTATTTTGTTACCAAAGTCAGAAATAGAACATAGCAACGAACATGAGAGACAGGTATAAAATCTAGATGGTCATTTGATGCTCGGTTTAAGTTCAGAGACGGAACTAGTCTCTAAAATTAGAAAATACTAAACTTTATGTATAATTTGAACAACACGAGTACACTAGAATCGCATCGTCTAAAATATTAAATTTTTACGAATTTATTTATCACTTAATTATTGCATACTTCAAATCCAAACAAAAGAATAAAAGTAACTAAGACAACATTAAGAAAACTAAAAAAAAAAAAAAATCTAAAAATTTGATCCAGAGTACAGCCTGATCGCACCCATTGATAGTTCCGTCTCTGTTCAAGATCGAAGTTCTTCCGAAACCATAAAGATGAAGAGATAAAATGATACGATTTGTTATAAGAAATTATAGACATAATAAGTCGAATAATGTATGATACACTACTTTACTAAGAAGTTATAAACTAAGATTGAACTCCATGTGTTATGTTGCTCGCAGTCTGTAACCGGAGGTCACGTGTCAGCATCTCATTGTCTTCTATTTTATTGACGGATCCGGATGAATAAAAGGAACCAATGGATTCATGACACGTGGCCTACCGAAATAGTCCTCGGACCAAATATCATTTCCGAAAACATAACTAGGTTATGGTTACCTACTAAAGTACCTACTCACATGCCACTAACAAAAGAAAGAGAGAGAAAGTAACAAAGAAAGAGAGTCCATTAATTTCCCTCTCGTGTTTCTTTCTCATCACCACACCTACTGCCTCTAACAAGAAAAGAAGAGAAAAACTCACGAGGAAGCCAGTTGTCCTGATACATGAGGTTGCCATGACACCAAATCCTTTACCAACTTCATTAAATAATTCAAATTTGTTACTTTTTTTTTTTTTTTCCCCCTACATCCTTGTAATAGATCGTCTTGAAATTGTCAACGTAAAGAAAATACATGATATGAAAAGGACCAAGATGTGTGCATAAATACGGTCTTACTGTCCGTGAGATCGTGACCTGTTGGCTACGATGGAGGACTCCCGTGAAGATAGACACGATTCAATTTTCTTTTTAGAAATTTAGTCCTAACCAGATAGAAATTATATATATATATATATATATATATATATAAAAGATCTTACCTATATTTTACGGAGAGGTTAATTATGTGACACGAATTTGTACATATCATGATGCAATTCTGAACACTAAGTCCTACCTTCGGTCTATTTTAGATATTGTTTTCATTCAATATAGACTAAATTACAACTTGATATTCTTAACTATTTAAGTTTTTCAAATTGGTATCTGCAACTTTGATGGATATTAACTTAATATCATCAACAAATCCTCTGATAGGAATAGGAAGGGATATTTTTTGTCTTTTTCAAGCTTAGATTAACACCGTTAGGAAGAGAACAGAAAAAGTTACTACCTATCAAGATAGTATCAAGTTGAAAAACTTGAATAGTTGAAGGGATTCAAGTTATAATTTAGCGTTAAAAATATAAAAATTATCATATAATTCTATTATTTTTGTAAAAACTAAGATATACCTCAATTTTTTTGTATGGACCAGTCAAAATCTCAATTAAGTGAGCTCACGTGCACATTTAATCCACATCCGAAGATGTAAAATGATACAAATGACCATAAAATAAATCTTCATGAAATCCAAGTCACACATTTGACAAACATAAATTTAAGTAAATATGAGTAAAAAAAAAAAAAAATCTACTCTAATATGAGACACATTTGATCATAGATTTATTTCGTGGGTATTTGTATTATTTTTATTGTGTCACATATCTGTTAAGTGGGCATCTTAGCCCACTTGAACGAGATTTTGACTTGTTCGTACAAATGGAAGTATCTTTTAATATTTTAAAATAGTAGAGATATATGTTAGTTTAAAATATTTGTTAAAATTTTTTTAATACTATACAAGTTTGTTTTTTTATGTATTCTATATAGATAGAAGATGTTGAAAGAAGCAATTCTCACCAAGCAAGCAAAGAATAAGAGAATTTGCAGAAAAACACATGTAACCTTGCTGACAAGAAGTATTTTTATTTGGGGACCCAAGAGGTGGTGACACAACAACAGACATTGGTCACACAAAAGCACATCAGATTAAGTATTAAATATAAGAGTTCCAAATGCAGCATGAATGAATGTACGATCTAATAATATTCCATACTAGGGGTGAGCAACAGTTCAGTTCAGTTCCGTTCGGTTCGATTCGATTTGGTTCAAAATAGAATCGAATAAGAAAAATCGAATTCGACCAAAAATCGAATAAGTAAAACCGAAATCGAATCGATTTAGATCGTAACCGAACCAAACCGAATCGAATTAAATCGCTTCGGTTTTCGGTTTATTCGGTTTTTCGATTTATTTACAATTTTTTTTGTTAATATATATATATATATATATATATATATATATATATATATATATATATATATTTTCTTATTCGGTTTTTGGTTTTTGATCGAAATCGAAATCCAAAATCGAAATAAAAACAGAATAAATTTTTTTAATATTTTTAAAACCGAAATCAAATCGATTTTTTTAAAATCGAACCGAATCTCTTATTCGGTTTGATTCGATTCGGTTCGATTTAGTTTTCGGTCCAAAATCGAGTAATGCTCATCTCTATTCCGTACATACATGCAATTGCAACTCTCAAGCTGGAGATTCCCAGAGAATACCTCGTAATCCTGAGTAGGTGGCTACAGAAAAAACGAATAAACTTCCATTACTGAATATAGTAGTAGATTCGGCTGTCTCCACTGAAAATGAAGGTAATACCAATATTTTAAAAATAAATAGCAGGGCAAAGAATCAGAAACTTATTCAGATAACATGGGGAGCAGATATGCTATCCAAATTTGTTTTCTTTCGTATATTTTTATAGGTCCCACTGATTTTATAAAAAAATATCAACTGCATCCGATGGACGTACATTTTATAGGAGAGGGAAGAGATTTGAGGATAGCATACCTGCTCCTGACAATATGACCTATGCGGAATCAATCAGCTCATGACAAAAGTTCGTATATGCGTTGAAAGCAGTTCGTTACAATAAAAGACCGAACCAAAAGTTCGAGTTCGAATGGACTAGAGTGGACTATATATGAACTGACTAATATGAAAAAAAATATAAAAAAAAAAGGAAAAAAAGAGTTGGGATCAGCTCCTACGTGGTTCCGCCTCTTGTTACAATTGGAACCCTTAAATATTGCATTTAAAATAAGCTAATATTTTTGGTTTAACGAGGAAGGAGCTAATGTTCTTCGGTTTAGTTTAACGAGAAAGAGACAAGAAAAACTACACAACAAAAATAATGAGAGACAACATACTGTAAACCCCATCAATTTTAATCTTTTAATTTTATTACTTTTACTTAATTATAGGAATTTTGAAAATTCTACTTAGCTAATTAGAAATAAATAATTTATTGATAACTTGTATAAATATTATTTTATTTTAATATTTAAAATAAGTCAGAAAACTAATTTTTGAATATAAAAGTAATATATATATATATATATATATATATATATATATATATATATATATATATATAAGAGAATAAAAAGAAAAGAAAAGAAAATGAAATAATAACAAAACCCGAAATACAAACCCACACCCGAAACCCAAACCCACCCAGCTTCTGAAACCCCCCGACTCCCGTTCGGCCACAGTAAACCCCTCCGTTCGGCTGCTGTAACCCCCGACCCCTCCTTTCAACTTCTGAACCCCCCCTCACTCCCTATATATACCTTTACCATCAACCACAGCCACCATCACCGCTCTCCGCTCCGGCGCCGCCCTGCACCGCCGACGACCGCACTGGCCGCGCGCCACAACACCTAGGACAGAGGCCGTGCGACAGCAGCGTGCACGCGTGACATCCTCCGATCCCGACTTTGCGGTGACGTTTTTCCTCTGTCGCTCGACCAAATTTCAATCTTTCTTCGCTAGTACGTTCACAACCCTACCCTCTTTAATCATCTTCAAGTATTTTAATTTTAAACGGATTATTTTAAGAGAGAATCAAATCGAAAGTTGGACGAAAATACATTTTTCAAAAATGTCAGATTTCAGTCCAACTACCCTTGTTCACGTCCAGGTTTTTACCAACTTGATTTATGTTTTACTAATCCACTTAAATAGACTTTTAGACAACATAACCAACTTTAAAACTCATCTTTTAGTTTATTTTTATTTGCCCCCAATTTCTGTAAAATTAACTTCCAAAATCAAGAAAAATCTATTTTCAAAACTCCAAAAAATTTCGATATGGGATGCGTCCCGCCAAACGAGACGACCTCGTCGCGTGAGGATTACACCGAAAGACGCGTATCATCAACACGGACGTGTGAAATTTGGAAGTGCGTGCACACCAGAATCAACGTGTATCCATCAAAAATACCTTATCGACCTGTTCTGACACTTGTTATAATTTCGTATGTGCTTGTCGTTTCGCAACGAAACTTGCACCATCGAATTCTCAACGTTACGCTAGTACTGTGACCCAAGTCTGGTTCGATTCTGAGAACGTTGACGAAACATCGTTTAGAGGATAAAAATAATTTTTTTTTTCTTTATTTAGTTTTTTTTCTTATCAAACATTGCAAAAGAAATTTTTTTTTACAATTTTCTAAAAAAAAATAAACCGTTTCTTTTTTTAAATTTTTTCTTTACAATTAATTAATTTAAATTTTATTTTATTAAAGTAATTTTTTTTAAACCAAATTCCAAAACTAAACTAAATCAAAAAAATTAAAATCCAAAACAAAACAAAACTCAATAGAAAAAAACTAAATAAAAAAAAATCAAAACATAACTAATTAAAAAAACTATTTAAACCAACCAAACCAAACCAAACCACCCCAACTCAACCCGCGGACCTCACTACCAAAAATTCGTCAACTTAGTTGGCTGATTTTGTGTAGTGGGTCCAGGTTGGAACCCACGTTTGCTTTTTGCTGACCACATGTCGGTTGTGATCTGTTTTTCGTCAACTGAGTTGGCGGACTGTCTTTATTTTTAATTTAGATAAACTTGTTTCATTTATATAAATTTAATATAATTTAATTTTACCACAGTAAATATTCTGAAGATTCAAACTATGAGCCATAAACCAAATTCTTTGACCTAAATTGATTAAATAATTCAAACAAAAAACAAATAAGTTCATATATATATTGCTGTTGTCGACTGCCAGTAAGAGAGGAGGAAGAAGGAAAGAATAAATATGATTTTAAAAAAATTGTTCGGTTAAGTGCAAAGAAGATGAGTGCGTCGAGGAGGAATAGCTTACGGAGGAGTTCCTGTTCGATTAAGTACATAAAATATTGAGATAAACAGAGAGAGAGAAAAAAAAAAATTTATTGTAACAAAATTAATTTATATTAAATTTATGCAAACAAAATAAGTTTATCTAAAATAAAAATAAAGACAATGTTCGCCAACTCAGTTGGCAGAGAACAGACCGCAGCCGACACGTGGTCAGCAAAAATCAAACGTGGGCTCCAACCTGGATCCACAGCCCAAAATCTGCCAACTTAGTTGGTTTGGTTGACGAATTTTGGACAGTGGGACCCGCGGGTTGGGTTGGGGTGGTTTGGTTTGGTTGGTTTGATTTGGTTTGTTTAAATAGTTTTTTTTTTTAATTTGTTATGTTTTGGTTATTTTTGTTTAGTTTTTTTTCTATTTGGTTTTGTTTTGGATTTTGATTTTTTTTATTTAATTTTTTTGATTTAGTTTAGTTTTGAAATTTGGTTTAAGAAAATTTACTTTAACGAAATAAAATTTAAATAAATTAATTGTAAAAAAATTTAGAAAAAAAAACGGTTTGGTTTTTTTAGAAAATTGTAAATATTTTTTTTTGCAATGTTTGATAAAAAAAAAATTAAATAAAGAAAAAAAAAACTAGTAATTTTTTTCTCTCTAAACGATGTTTTGTCAACGTTCTCAGAATCGAACCAAATTTGGGTCACATGACCAGTGTAACGTTGCGAATCCGATGACGCAAGTTTCGTTGCGAAACGACAAGCACACACGAACTTATGACAAGTGTCAGAACAGGTCGATACGGTATTTTTTGACAGATACGTGTTGATTCCGGTGTACACACACATCCAAATCAAGTTCCGCGAAATCTCACACGTCCGCGTTGACGATACACGACTTTCGGTGTAGTACTCACTAGACGAAGTCGTCTCGTTTGGCGGGATGCACCCCATATCAAATTTTTTGGAGATTTAAAAACAGATTTTTCTTAATTTTGGAAGTTAATTTTACAGAAATTGGGGACAAATAAAAATAAACTAAAAGGTGAGTTTTAAACTTGGTTATATTTTCTAAAAGTCTATTCAAGTGAATTTGTAAAATATTAATCGAGTTGGTAGAAAACTGGACGTGAACAAGGGTAGTTGGACTGTTGACAGTTTTAAAAAATAGGATTTAGTCCAACTTTTGATTCGATTCTCTCTTAAAATAATCCGTTTAAAATTAAAATACTTGAAAGGGATTAAAGAGGGTAGGGTTGTGAACGTACCGGCGAAGAAAGATTAGAATTTGGTCTAGTGACGGAGGAGAAACGTCACCGCAAAGTCGGAGTCGGAGGATGTCACGTGCTCAAAATCAAACCAAACCAAAATTTAAATTTCAAACCCAAATAAAAATCAAACCAAAATCCAAAACTAAACTAAATAAAAAAAATCAAAAATTCAAAATACAAAACAAAACTAAATAAAAAAAATCAAAATCGAAAACAAAACTAAATAAAAAAAAAAAAATCAAAACATAACTAATTAAAAAAACACATTAAGCAAACCAAACCAAACCACCCCAACCCAACCCGTGGGCCCCACTGTACAAAATCGGCCAACTTAGTTGGCTGCACAAAATCGGCCAACTCAGTTGGCGGATTTTGGATAGTGGGCCCAGGTTGGGGCCCACGTTTGCTTTTTGCTGGCCACGTGTCGCCTGCGGTCTGTTCTCAGCCAACTGAGTTGGCGGACTGTGTCTTTATTTTTAATTTAGATAAACTTGCTTCGTTTGCATAAATTTAATATAATTTAATTTTGCTACAGTAAATTTTTTGGGAAAAAAAAATATTATGCATCCTAAAATAAGGCCCTTGATAAAGGCACTACAAATACACTCAAGAAATCTAAATTTATTTTTGGATAATTACAAGTTTGTCACTCCCAAAAATTACTAACCGGGATGTCCACTCCCAATTAAATTTTTTTCATGATAGTCCTAACAATAGGAAGGACTCTCAAAAATTTGACAGTCCTACCAATTGGAAGAACTTTTAAAAATTTTACAGTACTAAAGAAAATATGTTGATTCTTTAGGACTGTCAAAATTTCGAAAGTCCTTCAAATATGTAGGACTGTCAAAATTTTGACAGTCCGAAGAGGTGCACGAGACGACAAGGGGGTACGCGAGGCGGGGCAGAGCGGGGCAGCCCGGGTCTGAGCGGGCTACGCGGAGGCCGGAGGGGTGCTGGGCTAAGCGAGATGGCACGGGAGGAGGAGGTTGGAGGAGCGGGAGGAGGAGGAAAGGTGCTGGAGAGGAGTAGGAGCTCATTTTGTAGAATAGTAAGTTTCATTCCTAGTTTCAATTTCTAGATTTTGGATTCCATCCCACCCATGAGAGTTCTAGGTTGAGCCTCCTAATTTCTAGATTCTAGATTGCAGGAACTCATTTTGTAGAATAGTAAGTCCCAATTTGGATTTCAACTTTCTAGGTTTTAGATTTTATGTTATTTTTTTCTACATCATTTTTTGATCACTTCAGATGTATTATGGATATTCAGACTATTTGTATTTCATTTACCAGCACTTACTTCAGTCATTATTATATTGTTTCTGTGGATGATATTAGTTGTTTACCTATTGCTTGTTAGCATAAAATATTAAACTTGATAGTATTTTAGGACATCGTAGTACGCTTCGTCGGGTCCATTAAATTGAGAAATCCTTCGGAATCGTATTAGCTGGCCATTGCCACGTAGCCTGGTCCCGTGTATTTTGGGACTAGGACGTGACATGGTTTTAGTTTTTTTTTTTCACATCAATTTTTGACCACACAATCTTTGAGACCGGAGCTCACTTTATCATTTCCTACTATTCTCATACAAACCCAACACATTCTACATTAGCCTTTATTTTAAAATTTTGGGGCCCAAATTGCATTAAAGAGTCCAAACTACTAATGATGCTCTTAGAGCATCATTAGTAAGGCTCATCCCACATTCTAGATTCTAGATTTAAAATGTAGGACCTCATTTTGTAGAATAGTAAGTCTTATCCCTATTTCCAATTTCTAGATTTTGAATCTCATCTCGCTCATGAGAGCTATAGGTTGGGCCTCCCAATCTTCCATTTTGTAGAATAACAAGTCTCAATTTGGAGTCAAACTTTCTATATTCTAGATTTTATATTTTTTTTTACGTCAATTTTTGACCTCACAACTTTTGGACCGGAGCTCAATTTATCATTTCCTATTATTCTCATACAAACCCAACCTATTCTACATTTACCTTTTAAAAAAAATTTGGGCCCCAAATTGCATTGGAGAGTCCCAACTACTAATGATGTTCTTAGAGAGGAGGAAGAAGGAAAGAATAAATATGATTTTAAAAATATTTGTTCGGTTAAGTACAAAGAATATGAGTGCGTCGAGGAGGAATAACTTACGGAGGAGACCCTGTTCGATTAAGTACATAAAATATTGAGATAAATAGAGGGGAAAAAAGATTGTGCATCCTAAAAGAAGGTCATTGATAAAGACACTACAAAATACACTCATGACAGTCTATTTTTTTTATAATTACAAATTTGCTACTCCCAAAAATTACTCATCGGTCTGTCCACTCCCAATTAATTTTTTCTCAGGACTGTCAAAATTTTGACAGTCCTAACAATATGAAGGATTCTCAAAATTTTGATAGTCCTACCAATTGGAAGGACTCTCAAATTTTGACAGTACTAAATACAATATGTTGATTCTTTAGGATTGTCAAAATTTTGACAGTCCTTCAAATATGTAGGAATTGTCAAAATTTTGACAGTCCGAAAAGGTGCACGAGGCGACAAGGGGGTGCACGAGGCGGGACTGAGTGGGGCAGCGTGTAGTACCCGTTCCACCTATTCAGGGAGCGCGGCTAAGAAATACTTGGTATCGTTCGATCGGGACAGATTGAATCAAGACCCTTTCCTCGTTATGGATTGGTTTTTTCGGAATTAGGTCCCAAATTCAACGAATCGTGCCTCAAGGAAGGACTCGACGGTAGAGTCGAGAGGGGTCTTTCCGTTACGCTGGTTTTTTTGTCCGTTTTCGATGCCGCTTGGTTGCTTTCTTGTTGGTTTTATGACTTGCATTTTCTTGAACAATTTTGATGGATTTTATTGTCTTCGTTCTTTGGATTTTGTATTTCGTATCGAACCTTTGGAGACTGAAGCAGGAGATATTGATCATATGTTGGTGCGTGCAGGTGATCGTGTAGGCGACGCACAAGCGGAGTATTGAAGATCTCCACTTTCTCTCTCCCGATTCACCAACTTATGAGTGGCTTTACTTCCGATTAGCGCCCTTCTTCCAAGTCTTTATTCCTAATAATTTGACCCATTTGTGCATTCCGATCAATGATACCAAAAGAATAAAAATGAGTCAAGATGAAAGAAGAAGTTGACTTGAAAATACTTAACGCTTGTTACTTAAATTTATATACGGTCATATTGTTGCGTGCTTGTCTGCTTTACATGTATCAATTTTGTGTTCAGTTGTAGTTATAACTTATTCATCTATAACTGTTCAATGGGTAGTACATAGCTTGTGATTTGATTATATTAGCTAGTAGACTGTGCTATCGCACTATGCTAAAGTAGTTATGTTCATGTTGATGTCCTGAAATGCTTCGTATGTTAACTTAGTGTTTAGATCGTCAATGGTCATGGATGACTTGTGCACAAGGTATATGGTTCCTGCGAACGGTCGCCGGGGCACTGGGGTCGATTCGTCCCGGACGGAACAACAATTAGTCGTGCTAGCAACTTAGCACGGGTGAGACGAAAGTTTGTAGCGGGGCTCGCTACCTGCGCTGCAAGCATCGCCGTCTACCCAGACTATAGTCCATGATGGCTAGTCAAGACAGTGATCCTTATGTATATTTAAACTGTGCAAACTAACTATATCTTCGTGGCAGAAAAGATCATGGTAAGTTCTGTACAAGTGGTTCAGACGGTGCAGCTAAAAGTTACCGAACGGTGGCACATTTTATTTTGTCATTCCATTCTATCGTATATATAAAGAATTAAACTAAGGTAAAATAGAAAGATCACATAATAATAATGTTTCATGTTCACATGAATACGATATCGATTTGGTATGTTGGGTTAGCTCGCCCTCACCGGTACTTTTCAAAGTATTGACCCTCGTTGCAGCAGGTTCTCCGAGCGAAGGCGACGCGACGAGGAGCTGAAGCTTCCCCCAACCTTTCACTGATATGGCGCGTTCGTGTTTGTGAATTTTGGAGCCCAAGTACATAATCTCAAGAAGCTCGCACATACCTTTTGAAAGCTCCTAAGCGATGGTGCTAACATGCACCCAAGATGGTTTGCTCTTTTGAAATATTAGTAAGGGATGTAATGTATGGATCAGCTATCCCATTTTGCGTCCAAGTTGTAAGCCCGTGCGACATCCTTATTACTTTTGAGTTAAAGTCTATAACCAGATGTTCATTATCAATAAAGGAAACTTTTCTATATGTCAATGTGTGATATTTTATTTGCGTACTCTGTTGCATATGTTCTAAAGTATATCATTATGCCTAGGCTTTGTGCGCACTCGCCTTATGCGTGCACGTCATCACGTTCGGGGGACGATTATCGATTTAGCAAAAAATGAGGCATGACATATTGGTATCAGAGCTTGGCTTCGGATCCTTTGACCTTCGTGTCAGAAGATTTTTCTTGAAATGGCCATGTCCCTCCTAGCTGAACTCTTGAATTCGCTTGGCCAAAATGAGATACGTTCCATAAATTGAGTCCATAATATATTTTGAGACTGATGTACGTTACTTTTCTTTCAAGGAAAGGCCTCAGAGTCGGATGCACAAGCGCAGGTATTCGCGTAGGTGCAAGGGAGCAGTTCCGGTACTTTGGGCAGCTCAGGAAGTCCAGCAGTCGTACCCTCTGTCGATCCGTTCGAGCGGATGATGCATTTGATGAAAATGCAGTAGAGGCAGGCAGAACTACGTCAAAGCCAATTCGAGTTTCGGATTAAGGCTCAATTTCAGGCGCAACAAAATCAGGCCGAGGCACAGTAGAAGCAAATGGATACCTTGCAAACGATTGCGACGACGCTTGTCACCAATAACCATTATGCATCAACGGCCGCCGCGACAGTGCCAGTTGTAGCCGAGACCGCGGGACTTCAGGGCTCTCAGGAACCTCCGCCCTCAGACGAAAAATATTCCATCCTTCAAATATCATAGTTTAAGAAGATGTGTCATACTACCTTCAAAGGGACTGAGGACACCTCTGTGGCATTGTATTGGCTGGTTGAGTTAGAGGACCACTTTGAAGTACTTTGCATGGATGAGATGAAGAGAGTTATCTGTGCTCAGCTTCAGCGTCGTTTAAATGCACATGATTGGTGGAATATGCACAAACAAGCTATATTGAGTGAAGATGGCAAGACGACTATCTCTTGGTCTGTGTCCCGTAAAGCCTTCGAAGATGAGTACCTTCCACCCGTCGTCCGTCGCGAGAAGAAAGACGAATTTACACATCTTCAACAAGGGAATATGACGGTGTGGCAGTACGCAGCATAATTCAACATGCTTGCAAAATTTGCTAAGTCTTATCTCTGTGACAACGAAAGTCGAGCTCGAAGGTTTGAGATAGGACTGCGACCTTCTATTCGTGCCAATATCGTCTTCCCTCAGTACCGTACCATACGAGAGTCTCTAAACCACGCCCTCTTCCTAGAGTCGCAATACCCCCTAGTTCGCACCGGCTCTGTGCAAAATTTCCATCACAAGCGCCCTAGCAACACATGTGGTAACAATGCGCACAAGCGCCACAATAACGACGGCTCTCATGACCATGATCCAAGGAAGAACCAAAGGCCACCTTGTGCCTACTGCCACAGTCTAGGAAACCATGTCAACGACTGTCGTATTCAAAAAGGGGGATATTTCGTTTGTGGTAAGTTTGGCCACGTAACTCACGATTGTCGGGATCACCCCAACGATACCCCTCTGTGTCGTCCACAATAACAACATCGTCGGTTTCAAAATCAGGGTCAAGCACCTCGAGCAAACCAGACGACATCATAGAACGCTCAAGGCCGGGTCTATGCCCTAACTCGGGAAGAGACGTTCTCATCAAACATGACGGTGTCAGGTATATCACTTTTCAATAATGTACCTGCTCGAGTATTGTTTAATTCTGGTGCCACACATAGTTTCATTGCGATAAATTTTGCCGCCGAGAACACATTTCCTATGACACCGCTAGGCCTAAACCTTAGCTTCAGTACTCCATCGGACGTGGATTTGCTGGCTCACTTAGTTTGTCATGAAGGCAACATTAGCACCGGGGGAAGAAAATTATTACTTGATACGATAGTCTTAGACATTAGGGAGTACGACATCATTCTGGGGATGGATTGGCTCAGCTCTTACTCGACTACCATTGATTGTGCGAAAAAGAAAGTTGTGTTTCGTCTACCTGGCGAGATCAAAATTTGCTATGCGTGTAGTCCACCGTCGAGAATGCCGAATGCCTGCATGGTGATCTCTGCAATGTATGCTCGACGGATGATACATTCCGTCCGTAATGGGTACTTAGCGTCCGTTCAAGACACTCAGCGAGATTGTGCAACGTAGAGTCTACTTCCGTTGTGGAGGATTTTCCTAATGTGTTTCCAGATGAGTTGCCCGACATGCCGTCCGACCGAGAGATTGAGTTCACTATCGATACATTTCCAGAGACTTGACCAATTTTCAAGGCACCGTATCGAATAGCTCCGGCAGAACTAAAAGAGTTAAAGGTCCAGTTGCAAAAATTATTAGATCATGGGTATATTCATCCTAGCATGTCTCCGTGGGGTGCGCCTGTATTGTTTGTAAAGAAAAAGGATGGCTCGATGCGGCTCTGCATCAACTATCGTGAATTGAATAAGGCCACTGTTCGAAACAAGTATCCCCTTCTCAGGATCAATGACCTCTTTGATCAACTATAAGGTGCAATCGTATTTTTAAAAATTAATTTTCGCTCGGGTTACCATCAGCTCAAGATCAAGACGGACGACGTGCCGAAGTCAGCCTTTCGCACTCGCTACGGTCACTATGAGTTTTTGGTAATGCCATTCGGACTGATCAATGCCCCTGCCGCCTTTATGACTTAATGAATCGTGTGTTCCGGCCATATCTCGACAAGTTTGTAGTAGTGTTCATTGATGATATCTTGGTGTACTCGAAGAATAGGGAGGAACATACAGAGTACTTGCGGACCGTGCTACAGATTCTTCGGGACAACAAGTTATACGCAAAACCGAGTAAGTACGAATTCTGGCTGAGTAGTGTATCTTTTTTCGGGCATATCATTTTTGTAGGAGGTATTTCAGTCGATCCAAAGAAAGTTGAAGCCATCGTCGAGTGAAAGTAGCTTGCATCTGTCGGTGAGATTCGAAGCTTCCTTGGGTTAGCGGGCTACTACAGGCATTTTGAGAAAGAATTTTCCAAGTTAGCATCACCTCTGACTCACCTCACACATAAATGAGTCGCATTCGAGTGTCTGGCGACTACGAAGCCTCGTTTGAAGAGTTAAAGCAATGTCTTACCTCTGTCCCACTACTTGCACTACCAGACGAGACCTCGGGATTCCAAATATTCAGCGATGCGTCAGGGTAGGACTTGGGGTGTGTACTCATGCAGCAGGATAGGGTGATAGCTTACGCATCCAGACAACTGAAAAAATAAGAGAAAAATTATCCTACACATGACCTGGAACTAGTGGCAATTGTGTTCACGCTAAAATTATGGTGATACTACCTCTATGGAGTGGCTTGCCGAATTTACACTGATCACAAAAGCTTGAAGTACATATTCACCCAAATGGACCTTAACCTACAACAGCGGCATTGGCTCGAATTGATCAAATACTATAACTTGATGATCGACTACACACCTGGCAAAAAAAATATTGTGGCGGTTGCATTGAGTCGAGTGTTTGCGAGATTCCTGTCCGTTGATCGCATATTACAAAGGAACTTTGAGAAAATGGGCATTGAACTCCGAATTCGATACCGCGGTGCGTGAGTTGCTCAAATGCAATTCGTACCCAACCTGTTAGAGAGAATCACATCTACTTAAAGGGATAACCCATTCCTAAGAAAAATATGTGCGCATGTTCTAGCAGGAAAGGCGAAGGACTTTGCACTAGATGATAATGGAGTGTTGCGAGTAAAGGAAAGACTATACGTCTCCAACGACGCAGAACTCAGAAAGAAGATCCTTGTGGAAGCTCACTATGCAGCCTACACAGTCCATCCCGGGAGCACAAAAATGTAAAAAGACCTTCCTACTGTTTTCTGGTGGCACGACATAAAGAGAGATGTGGAGCTCTTTGTGTCGCAATGCATAACCTGTCAAAGGGTGAAAGCAGAACATCAGAGACCGGACGGAGAGAGACAAAATCTTGCTATTCCGAAATAGAAATGGGAGCACATAAGCATGAACTTCATTGTTGGCTTGCCAAAGACGCAACGGGAGAATGATGCAGTCTAGGTCATCGTTGATCGGTTAACCAAGTCAGCGCACTTTATTGCCATTAAAGTTACTTGGAGCATCGATCGCCTCGTCCAGACCTACCTTGATGAAATAGTTCGGCTACACGGAGTACCACTTTCTATAGTATCAAATCGGGACGGACGATTCCTATCACGTTTCTAGAAAAGCCTTCAGTCAGCGATGGGGACCAAATTGAAGTTTAGCTCAGCCTACCATCCTCAAACCAATGGCCAAATAGAGTGGGTGAATCAGGTACTCGAAGGCATGTTGCGTCTCTGCGCAATCGATTCAAAGTCAAGTTGGGACGTCCACTTACCATTGGCTGAATTTGCATATAACAATAGTTATCAGTCCAGCATCCAAATGGCTCCGTACAAGGCTTTGTATGGACGGAAGTGTAGGTCACCGATCTGCTGGGATGAAGTTGGAGAGCGTCAAATCCTTCGGCCGAAACTAGTTGAATAAACCGTCCAAAAGGTTCGGTTGATCCGAGAGCGACTAAAAGTAGCACAAACCCGGCAAAAGAGCTATGCCGACATTCGTCGTCGACTCCTTGAGTTCTTCGAAGGTGACCATGTGTTTTTTAAGGTCTTGCCCATGCGAGGAGTTATGAGATTCGGAGTAAAGGTGTAAACACCCAGATTTTTCTAGAATTTTAAAAATAATTTTTGGGATTTTTCTGAAATTTTTAATTTTTAATTATTAATGTTTTTCAAAGAAATTATATTTTTATGTATCAAATTAGGTATTAAAATATTACAAAAATTATATTTTTTGGTGTATAATTAATTATTGGATGTTGTGTAATTTTTTTGAAATTTATTGGGCTCAAAAACTATTTTTAATTAGCTAAAAACCCTTGTTTTATTTAAACAGGACTGAACCAACTCGAACTGAACCCAAATTAACCCAAACTGGACCCAACCGTCCTAGCGGGTCAGATCCGTACCTGACCCGCCGACCCGCTAGCCCGCTACCCGATAACCCACCCCCACTCACAGAATCCCCCCCACGAACCCCGTGCGAACCATGGTTACCCCTGTTTGATGATAAACAAAAGAAATTGAAAGTAGGTTTATACGAAATCCTTTCTTTATTTACAAACAAGAAAAAGAAGTACAATTAATCCTATACGAGGATGTTAAGTACAAAAAAAATAATTCTGGGAAAAAATTGCTATAGGAGTCTGATCTGCGGTCGATCACTTTGTCCCTTGGACCATACGATGACGAAAAAGTGCTGTAGAAGAAGAAGAAGCTTCAAATATTACAGGAGGGATTGGGTTCTCGTTGCCAAAGTCGTCAATCACTACTCTCTGTCTGTGCTCTCTCTCTCTCTCTGATCTCTTGGTCTCTGATCTCGATCCTCTCCTCGATCTTCTTGATCTCAACCTTCTTGATTGTAACCCTCTTGATTGTCCCCCCTTCTCCTGTGATCGGAGGTCTCTATTTATAGAGCTCAGTCACAGTAACTGTCCAGTCGGCGTAGAAGCCAAACTGTGAAGAGAGTTGCACTCTTTACGCGGCGGTTATAATAACTGCTATCCATGTCTGAATGATCTCCTGAATTCGCGTGTGACGCGTGTCCCATTATGAGGTAACGCGTATAATTGCTCATCGAAGATTATGGCATGCAAGCCACGTAGGTAACTGCCCCTCGCATAAAGATGGTTGGCATAAAAGCCAAATAACTGTCTTGTTGGCGTAAAAGCCAAGTAGCTGTCTTGTTGGCGTAAAAGTCAAGTTCTGTCTAAAGCTTGATGCTGCATAGGTAACCAGCATAAACTAGCCAATTATCCTTCCTGACTGAGGTCTTGAGCGTAAACTGGGCTAAATAGCCTTATCACGTACATTTGCAAATATAGCCCGAGTTGGCGTATTTCGAGGAGATAGCATACGGCGTACTCCTATAGTTAAAAATAGCCTGGTTGGCGTATTTCGAGGAGATAGCATACGGCGTACTCCTATAGTTGAAAATAGCCTGATTGGCGCAACATGCAGGGATGGTGACATAAGCGTATTAGCCCTAGTTTTAGCTCTCCCAGTCATTAAAAATAGAACAAAATCTCGTGCATTAACTGCAGAGATATGCCTCGAGCTATGTACGAGAGACAGCTTTTGATGTGGCGTCTAATTTTGTCTCATGTTGAGCGTAAAGACTTATTTTTGCCCAAGTAGAATAGACAGCGTATTCTTTGAATGCGTAAAAATGACTTGTATCAAAGATATGTCACTAACCGACAGCCTGGGCCTCTGTGCAGAATTATCATTACAGCCGTCCTCTCGATCGTCGTGCAGTACTTTTTGTCAGGAGTCAGGTTCACTGTTTTGTCTGACAGCTTCATTCGAGAAATACGAAGAGTTTCTCGTACAACGTCACACTCCATTAAAAGCAGACATATTTTACGCCGGAGGGAGGTGTAGCAACCTTTTTACGCCAAAGCAGCCTGGAAGTGCTGCCTTACACGGGTTGTTTTGGATTTCTATTTTACGCTAAATAGCGTTGAAGCTCTGTTGTACGCCAATAGCTCTGAAGTCATATTTTATGCCACACAGCGCTGAAGCTCTGTTTTACGCGGACTTCATGCATGTTGGGGGTTTTATGCGTATAATTCTCCAGCGTATTTTTATGCTTCTACAAGACCCCCTTCAAAGTTTTCAAATTCCTCGTAATTTAAAATACTTTGAATGAAGCATAAAACAGTCAAATTTGACTCGTTCTACGAGGCTAATTTTTCGGAGATATTTAGGAAGTTGTTGGGATTTGGTATGTTCTCTTCTGCCTATATAAAGGCAAGCGAGTGAACCTATTTTTTCCTACTTCCTTCACCACGAAGATGGCTGCTGAGATTCATTGGGATTACCTGAGGAAGAAGATCATGCTCTTCCAGCATATAAGGAGCCGTAAAAAGAGGCATCTTCGAGCAAATATCCTCTGCAATGATGGATCATGGAAGGATATCATATCTTCCTTTGCTTGGGATAATCAGCAATTTTATATGTAATTCATCTAGGAGAGAGGAAGGGTCTCATCGGACCACACAGCTTGCTAGCTGTATTTTCTCCTATTATAAAGCTGGACGCAGGTGGGCAGCTTGGCCCTGTTTGCCAGTATTGTGTTGGATCTGAATCCCTAACACAATTTTAGACATAGCTGCCATGGCATATGGAGGGTGGGCTTGAATAATTTAAACAGGACCAGTTCTGTATCCTTTCGCCATTCACTATTTTCTTGTTCATCGGCCGAAGAAGTCGATGAAGTATCGTAGCAGAAGAACTGAAGATCTCCGTCAGACGAGAACCTAACGTAACAGATTCCCATCATGATCTTAAGTATTAATGAATAATCCTTTATAAACAAAAGGATTTCCATCATATGTAATCATGAAAATGAAAAATCCTTTGTAGACTGGATTTTCATCATATGTAGTCATGATTAATAAACTCGTCTTCTTTTACGCATTGCTGATTTGCATATTTGTTGTGAGGAAGTCTGATAATGTGCAGCTTCGACACGTCTGAGTAATTTTTTTACGCTGACTCTGATAAACGCTTATCCGGTCACGTTCCGACTTTTACGCGTAACAGAAGATGCGTAAAATGCTCTTTAGCATTAAGTTGTCTTGAAGATCCAACTGTCATGCTATTTTTGGACGAGGAGTCACATAAAATTTTGAATTGTCACTTATCTGATACGAAGAATTTCTGTTCAGAATATCATCTTCAAGAATGGCTTCACAAAAATTTCTCGAAATAGGGCAAAAAATGTTCGCCGAACAGACCATACTTGAACTTAGATGTAAAGAATTCTGGCTAGACTTCGCATGAACTTCCAATGGCCCAAGAAGAAGAGTCATCTTCAATGCTGACATCTGTGTGTTTCAGGCATTTGGAATATTTTGTAGCCAAAAAGGAGCATTTTCTGCGTAAATCCTTGTAATTGGCCATATGTAGCTTCTGAGCATAGAATCGTAGATCTATATCTTCTGAGCGTAAAAGCTCATGAGCATGAAATCGTAGATTTATAGCTTCTGAGCGTAAAAGCTTATGAGCGTAAAATCGTAGATTTGTAGCTTATGAGCGTAAATGCTTCTGAGCGTGAAACCGTGGATCCTTGCTCTGTGTGTAAAATCTAGATCCGTTATGCAGCATGACTGTCCGCCTTTATTTTCAAATGATAGGCTGATGTGGTCCCCAATCATAACCGAATATTAAAAATCAGATTTGTTTAGGGATTCGAAGAGTTATCTGAACTCTATAAATAGCCTAGGTTGTGAGAGAAAAATTTCTCATCTGTTTCTGCAAAAATCCTTCGTCTCTTTGAGAACTCTTCGTCTTCGTCTCTTTTCTGAGAACTCTGAGTTTAGCCATGGCACCAAAACAGGCCTCCGTCGCTAAGGAAAAGAAAGTCGCCACTTCATCTCGCTCCGCTGCTCAAGCGCGAGCGACACCTACTAGGCCAAGCGAGCCTCGTTCTGAACGAAGTGCTCCGCCGTCTAGCTGCGCTCCGGGCATCATAGGTAAAGACTTCGAGGGAAATAGCGAACCTTCCGCACACGTTGTACATGTATGCGCAATAATACGCCCACATTCCTAATGTGTCAGCGTAAAATCTCCATATTTTTGCAGTTTAGCGTAAAAACTCAGACCGTCAAAATTTGGCGTATACTGCAAACTTTGAGTTTTACGCGTTGAATGTAAATTCTAGCGTAAAAATTCAAATTTTGGCAGTCTAGCGTAAAAGCTCAGACTGTTAGATTTTGGCATATACTGCCAACCTTGAGTTTTACGCAATGGAAATAGATTCTAGCGTAAGACTCAAGTTTTTGCAGTATGGCGTAAAAGTTCAGACTGTTAGTCTTTGGCGTATACTGCAAGAGTGTAGCGTCTAGCGTAAAACTGATTTATTTTCTTATTTTTTGCAGTAGACCTGCAGATCCCTCCTTTGGCTGAAGTAATGGGCTCTGCTGCTGGGATGCTGAATTCCAACTATCTGGAGGACTTGTCCCATGTGACATTCTCCATCTCTGGAACCGAGTATCCTCAAGAAAGGGGAACTCTGATCTTATCCCAAGGAGAACGAATGTTGCTGAGTATGATCAGTGGGGAGCCCCTGACATATTTAGATGGGACTGAATATAAGAAACCAGATTTCTTATTCGGGAATGTTATCGATAAACAATCCCAGACTAAGCCCAAGAAGGAGGATTGGGTATTTTCTACTGAGGGCATGGGCATGTATCTGCCAAGGATGCCTAGAGATTATCCTATCTCAGCATTCTTCTATGCCACTCATCCCAGGAAGATGATATGGACTCTGACTCCCGATCTTCACGGCCAGCCGAGGAAGATCTTTTATAAGAAAGGATTGAACCGAGGAGCCTTTGTGAGCAGTCCTTCGGGCCCTGTTATGCCTTTCAGAGGATTACTGTCGGGCAGCATCTCGAGTGAAGACACTTCACTGATCCAGCCGATTCAAATAGCTACTTTCTGTAATGACTTCATGGGGGCAGGGAGGAGTATACCCCAAGGTTAACCCTCGCACCAGTGGATGGCTTAGCCCCCAGAATCTTCGATGGGCCAGTTTGACTGCCTGGGCCCTGAGGCACTTCCAGACGGAGCTGGAAAGTATTGGTTTATTTGCGGCTGTGAGTGCCACTAGTGTTGGGCTGCCTCTCAACCCCAACTTGTTCTTAGCTTTGATGGAGCAATATAATTCGCTCACTGAGACTTTCGTCACTCCGTTAGGTGAGTTGGGATTAGCCCTTCATGAGATGGCAGATATCTCAAAGCTGCCAATGGGAGACACTCCTTATGAAGAGTACGTTCCCACAAACAGGGAGCTGAGGGATACAAACCCTCGGGCAGTGGCGATGTACCAGGAGCTGATGAGCCACTATCTTGCATGCACCACCTTCTACAAAGAGCCCTCTGATTTGGCCCATATCAACAAATGGGTATCCTACCTCTTCTTCCATCAAGCCAGAAATGCTAAGCCGGACAAGGTTGTAGATAGTAGAGATAAGCCTTTAAACCTTCTGAGCATGCTTAGTGCCAATACAGTCGATGATCTCATTGAAGACGCAGGGGCTTGAGATTATGCTCTCGATGAGGAGATAGGGGGTTATCCTGCAGGCACTAAAGCCTACAGTTATATGAGGCATTGTCGCAAGCCTCTGTCAAGGAAAGCTCAACTGGCTGGCTTCCTTTCTGTTTGGCTATGCCGATGGGTAGTGCCTGACATCGCATCTGCGAATTACATCCATCACAATACCTTATGGCTCGTAGTGCGTTTGGTGTTTGGATCAAGATTGGGCCTGCTTCCTGCCATGGTATGCATGATACAAGCTGGCCTGAGGGCCATTATTGATGGGCTGCTGGCTGATGATACACAACATGAAGGATATCCCAGATTAGAATTACCATTCCTATATCGATGGGATGGTTGATCCTTCACAACACCAGAGTGATGTCTCCCGGATCTGCCAGCGATTCGGGAAGTAACTTCTTGTTGAATTATAAGAATTCCCTTTGGAATGTGACTAGAGTCATTGATTGTCGACTAGCACTAAATTTTGCCCATAGTTGGAAGTTCTTCTACATCGTCCCCCCTGTACATATCAATCAACAGGGGATGAAACTTCAGGATGCGGGTCAGGGGAAGATAATTCTTTCTCCTGAAGCCTTTTACTGGTTGGTCTGCATTAGACCTTCCTACCTGCTATACAGAAGTGAGGACTACTGCTACTTGGAGCCTTATCTACCTAGCCGGTTCGCCAGACAATTTGGGTACGACCAGTTGCACGTTGGGAATCCTATCACCAGCTTCAAGTTCAAAAGTGGACTTATTGATGGAGCGAAAGGATGGCGGTATTTTATCATGGGTTGTACTGGAGCAACCTTTGCTGTGCGTGCGACTTCTCTCTCCATGGAGTTGCGCATTCTCCATTCGTACGCGCAGTTTTATGAGTCCATCAATACCTTCCATCGTGATTTCGATGTACATAGAAGTTTCAGGATGCCCTCCCATATGTCCACTGGAAGGGAAGAGATACCGTCTGTTTCCTCGGATGAAGGTGATAAAACCACCGGTGCAGACGACTATTTGTTGATTGTACCTAGAGGCGTAATAGCTCCGCCAGCAGAGCCTCTCATAATCTCTAACAAACGAAAGGCTTCCACTCTGAAAGAGCCTTCCCCCCGCAAGAAGAAGCAGACTGTCAGAGGTCCTAAAAAGGCTTCCACCAAGGGGGCCTCTAGAAGTGAGCCTATTATTTTTCCTGTTGGGGATGATTCTTTGATCATGGGTCCTTCGTCTTTTAGAGATGGAACCTCCACAGTTCCAGCGGACAGTGCTGGAGATTCTTTGCTCGCGATTGCTGTCGCTACCACCGTTACTGGTAGTGCTTCGAGATCGCCTTCGAGGCCGAGCATAATAAGAATCAATATACCTTTATCCAGACAAATAATGTGCCCAGTCCCTCCTTCGTCTGTAAGTATCTCAATCGAGATTCCGTTCGATGAATCTCGAGTGGATCTGGGTGACGACTGGGATGACTACCCTCAAACGTCAGTTGGTGCACCCTCTTCTCTAGGTATGACAGCTTATTTAGCATCATTAAGAAATAATTTAGCTATACAAGCTGCAGACGCAACATACATACCATCGGCCATGGGTAAATATTGCCTTCACGCTTTTTTCAGGAAAATTAACATCAAATTGATATTAACTTTTCCTTATCTTTATTTGCAGGTGAAGACATCTCGGGGGAGGGCGAAGTTGACACAACTTCTGACTTTGTTGCGGATCCAGCTAATGAAACGACGGTACCAGACGTCGAAGAAGCATGCTTTGAAGCTGCCGATCTTTCATCTGCGACATTCTCGGGTGTCATCCCGCCAGTAGCAGTTCAAATAAAATCAGAGGAGGATGAGCCCATTATCTCGACTGTGCCTCCTTTGTTGAGTATGCCATCAACTTCAACCATTGCTTGTGTCCCTTCTTTTGTCGTGTCATCCGTTGAAGCAACGACCGTGGAAACATCTTCTATAGAAAAGAGATTTACCGGTATTGCGGCCACTCCCAGCGTACATCCTGTCACGCCCCAATCTCCCGCAAGCTCAATAGTCCCCGCTGAACGTGAATCACCACGTTTACAGCTCTCCCGCAGGACTATCGTTCTCATTGGGACATGATATCGTACGAGCCTGGAGTTGCGCTCGTACAAGGCGATGTTGTCAAACACCAAATGTTATTATTGAAACAACCAAGTTGCAGCGGAAGTCAAGTATTGTGTACCAAGCACACATCAGAGTAATACGCAGCGAAGCTCACGATAGGGTCAAATAAAATGCCTCATCGAAGACAAGGCCACGAAGGCGATGAAATACTCTTGCTCTTTTCTCTAGCCCACAAAGGTACTTACAGTTCATACATCATGCCTCGTATATCCAAGCAGCGCCACTACGCCTGTGTACCTGAAATATTGCCTACAAACGTGGGTCAGTACACAACCGTACTGGTGAGCGGGGTAACCCACTCGCCTAAGCCGACACTAAGTAAAAAAATAGTGAATGCATACAGTTATATGGTGATCTTTCTAGTTGAATCCTAGATTCATTTCATGGCATAGGGATGACATGTTAAAGAAAGCTGTAAAGCAGTTTAAGCATGCAAGCACTCAACTCAAACCAAACGACAAGCAAATATATAAGCAACTCGAGGGAAACTAGCATGCAAACCGTCCTGCTCAAGTCCAAGCAACACGATAACATGTCGAACCATCAACCAAGCCTCAATATCCATCCTCAACCAACACTTACAATCCAAATCTCACAGTGTACACTCTTGCCGAGGCAAGGTGGCCGCGCCTACACGAAAGCCAAACCAATAAAAGAAAAGCAAGCCAACACTATACTATATGAAGTCACTGGCCAAGCCATAAAGGACTTTGATCGGACTGATCAAATGCGGTTCTCCTCAAAACAGCGCTAAGTAGCTAACCCACCTGGATCGATTCCAACCGCTGGCACCGCACCCAAGACGCGTTACCCAATTGTCTCCTCCATGGCCGAACGGTCCCGGTGCCACGGAGCCTTTCCGTTCGAGGAGACCAAATCCTGTGCAATACAGGTTGTCCGTGACATGCAGACACCAAGTAGGTATGATGAGAGGATCGAACATTCTCGCCCCAC
Organism: Iris macrosiphon; assembly: GCA_036927795.1. Lineage (NCBI taxonomy): Eukaryota > Viridiplantae > Streptophyta > Magnoliopsida > Asparagales > Iridaceae > Iris > Iris macrosiphon. Next base: position 15,438,830 of record JAYESA010000002.1, read on the forward strand.
CAAGCGATCCTAGACTCGTTCCGTGAATATCCAACCAAAACATCCAACCAAAGAATCCATAACCTTCCTTCCAACATATAGCCCAAGGCACCAAATCCAAGTTATTTCCATAGGCACAATGCCTCTTCTCAACACAGTGTTTCCAATGGTGCAACACCCATGCTCAAAGCAAACCCATGGCACAATGCCGTATCAGTGGCACAATGCCCCATTCGTGGCATGATGCCCCATCAAGCGGCACAATACCCTCGCCGATGTAGTTGTTCGGTTTCGAACCACAACTGCTCTCTTTGCAAAACAAAGCGCCTAAGTGATACTCGTGCACGGATGCACGCTCGCTCGCCCGAATTCCCGATATTCCTAAAGCATCAATGACTCATTCCAACTGTCCAAGCATAATCCAATGTATCCAACCGACTGCCTCAAATGTATAATCCAACTATCGCTCCAACTATCCAACGCGTAAATCATATTCAAGCCACAATCCTACCAAGCCAACGACGTACACTCTATGCACGCCTCAGTGTAGTATTTTCCAATATTTCAGCCCAAGTGTTCAAGCCCTTACGTGTTTTCCATATTATTAGGCATAAAGGAGTAGAGGAGAAGGGAAAGAGCCCACTCACAATATTTGACTCCGTTAAGCATCCTGTCCTGCCGATACGGCCAATCCCTTGAACCCGTGGTCCGATGCAAGCGCGATCTACTCAACTGGTATGACCGTGCGAGCAGGACGTGCTCTACAAATTATCCGACCGATCAGACTAAGGAAGATGGCATTATCATTCCAACTCAGCTATCTCAGTACTGCTCTGAACGAACACCTGATTTCCATCGAACCCGCTAGCCATCTGCACATAAAACAACTCAATCAATACTTCTTCCCAAAATCTAACAAATCAAATGGAACCAGCATTTGTTTCATTCAATCCGACTCAGCATAACGCATCGTGCGGTTGCGGGGCGTTACATAATATATCACTTAGAATCAGGTTCGTCCACGAACCGTGCTGGTACTCATTCCTATCACATGCCGTTTGTCCAATTCTATGGATCTGCTCTATGCAACTCACATATTCACGATTCTAATTCAACATCTCGCACTGCTGAATGCTCGTACAAATTCTATATTCCCACATCCTCCTTGCAGCTCAATACGAATTCTTCGTATTGCTTAGTTTTGGATCGTACACATATTTAAGGCATCCCTAAAATACATACATTTCAGCCGAGCTTTGCGATAGCGAATTTGGACAAGTTACAAGGGTATCTTTATGTCCGAGGCATCCATTTCTTTACTCCCAATTGAACCAAATTATGATTTCCATTCCAACATATTCGCTTGAGCACTATTCTCAATATGATGATTTTCCACCGACTCAATCAGTTCTTGTTCCAACTCAATCCATCCAACTATTTCTGAATCCGCACTAGCAACATCTCCAAATATATCTCATGTACCAAACGATCAACTCAAATGATACTACCCCAGCTAGGCGACTTACCCAAATATCAACTTGCTCAGATCATCTCAGCCGAACACCTTTTTCTCAATCTCAATACCTCTCTGGGTGAACATCTATAGTGAGGTTCGTGTGATCCACGAAGATCTCGCCGCCACGCCAAAGGGATAGTGTCGCCACAATTTCAATGTGGATACACTCGCCACAATTCCTAGGTTGCGCATGGAATAGTTCTTCGCGCTGCTTCCACTGCCTCGAAGCATAGAATATCACCTTCGCCTTTCGAATGAGCACGCTTCCCAGACTAAGTTCCGATGCATCTTGTAAATCTGAGGCATATCTGTCCCTTCCAGTATTCGCAAAGATTTGATTTGAACGAGCCGCTACAGTCGTCCATTCATATAAATGCTATTCCCTTCCAGAGCACGATGAGTCAGAGGTGATGCCATCTACAAAAATCTGTGACTCTGAATCTCATCAGTTGACTTAGGCCAATCCCACAATTGCTTCGTTCTTCTGGCTGCATCTTCAGCTGAAGGCTATCCCAAGGATCTCTCAAATCCAACTCTCAGTCAATAAGCCAAATCTCCAACACACATCTGCCCTCGACGCATTCCCAAATACGCCGCCTCAAGGGTCGTTCTATGGGTCTACCATATTTATCTCCGATTTGCGATTAAGTCGCTAGGGTCAGCTGTCCCGAAGATACGCTCGATAATTGTAATCATTACGATGGACAGTTATTATGAACCATGCTATATCTTATCTGCAAATCCGAATCAAAATCCAACCATTCATCCGAGCGAACTTCTGAATCCGAGAACTCATGCACTACCTCTGCTGATCTGTCAACCAATGCCGCTTAACCACCTAGAGTCTTGCTATCTATCCGAGCCACAGTTCGCGAACTGCGCTCGTTGAAACCGTCTTCCATCAATCCGTCGTTTCTGCCCTAAATCCATCAAATTTCCGAATTGCCATGTTCCACAATGCACGTCCAACTTGCTCAAACTGCATAGTGATTTGCTCCGACGTTGCTCTTCATATTTAGCTATCTTCAAAAGTCTGTCTGCCACAAATCTTTTGCCTTCTGTTGTTGCCACAATCCGTCCATATTTTTCGGAGAATCCGTCTACCATTATTGCCCATCTTGCCCAAAATTCTACTTTCGCTAAACCTGAGTCGACTTCTCGAGCAGCAATATCCAAAATCCTTCCAGTCCGTTCAAGTCCATCGCATTGTCCCTCCAAACCAAGATCGTGTTTCATTGCTCAACCAACATCTCAAATGTGTTGCCCAAAATCGTAGTTCGTGCTCGCTATCATTCGTTTTACTCATCGCTCGTTCAAGCGTATCCCAACTGTTCATTCCGATCTCGTCCATCACTTAAGCCCAACGATGCTTTCATTTGCACTAGTCCGTTCTCGATATACTCAACTCAATATTTACCTGCTTCATTTTCATTCTTTCCAACTCAGCCGACTTGCACCAACCAACTTGTATTCCCAAATATCCGAGTCCGTTCAGGCAATTCCCATTGATGTCCAACTTAAGTATTCCAATGCCTTGCTCACAATGTGGTATCCCATATACCACTCCTAATCGAGTCACTACTCGCATTACGATTTCCTTACAAAAATCCAAAATTCGTTCGAACCATCCAAAATGTGTGATCATGCCTTTTCCAATTCGAGTTTGACCCAAAACTCAGGCAATGCTTGAATTATCCAACTATTTCCATCAATCTCGTTATACAACTCGTGCCATATCCTATTCTCAATACTCCCAGCTATTCTCAAACCGATTGCTACTTTCGCTACACGAGCAACTCGTGCAATGATCTTTTCCAAGTATTCCAATCCAATACTCAATGGTTCCACACGTTTGTTATACGAGCAACTCGTGCCAACTATTCTGATATTCCCGAGCCGAACTCAAACATGCCCAACCGATGCGCCACAGCCAAAATTCCAACTTCTATCCAACACAATCGCTAGACGAGCAACTTGTGTAACGATTCAATCTCATCGAATGCTTCTACTCAAAATATGCCGCATAACCAAATCTCATATGCCAACCAACTGATCCACTGATGCAATCAGAAACTCTCGAACGACAAGCCAAGCCAACCCAACGACAGCTCTCAACTTGTTGCACAAATGCAACAACGCCTAACGAGGCTAAACGATCCTACGAAAACCAACCAAGGCAACACAACCAAGAAAAACAAGCAGCCACAACCAACAATAAATAGGCTTATTGCATGAAACATCCGATGCGGCACCGAGTAGAGTCAAGAGCTAGACGACACGCGGAAGCTATTTAGAGTTTGTGATGAAGCGAAGGACCAAGTCCGAGAAAATGAACCAGGCGCTCTGATACCAATTTGTCACGCCCCAATCACCCGCAAGCTCAATAGTCCCTGCTGAACGTGAATCACCACGTTTACAGCTCTCCCGCAGGACTATCGTTCTCATCGGGACGTGATGCCGTACGAGCCTGGAGTTGCGCTCGTACAAGGCGATGTTGTCAAACACCAAATGTTATCATTGAAACAACCAAGTTGCAGCGGAAGTCAAGTATTGTGTACCAAGCACACATCAGAGTAATACGCAGCGAAGCTCACGATAGGGTCAAATAAAATGCCTCATCGAAGACAAGGCCACGAAGGCGATGCCACGAAGGCGATGAAATACTCTTGCTCTTTTCTCTAGCCCACAAAGGTACTTACAGTTCATACATCATGCCTCGTATATCCAAGCAGCGCCACTACGCCTGCGTACCTGAAATATTGCCCACAAACGTGGGTCAGTACACAACCGTACTGGTGAGCGGGGTAACCCACTCGCCTAAGCCGACACTAAGTAAAAAAATAGTGAATGCATACAGTTATATAGTGATCTTTCTAGTTGAATCCTAGATTCATTTCATGGCATAGGGATAACATGTTAAGGAAAGCTGTAAAGCAGTTTAAGCATGCAAGCACTCAAACCAAACGATAAGCAAATATATAAGCAACTCGAGGGAAACTAGCATGCAAACCGTCCTGCTCAAGTCCAAGCAGCACGATAATATGTCGAACCATCAACCAAGTCTCAATATCCATCCTCAACCAATACTTACAATCCAAATCTCACAGTGCACACTCTTGTCGAGGCAAGGTGGCCGTGCCTACACGAAAGCCAAACCAACAAAAGAAAAGCAAGCCAACACTATACTATATGAAGTCACTGGCCAAGCCATAAAGGACTTTGATCAGACTGATTAAATACGGTTCTCCTCGAAACAGCGCTAAGTAGCTAACCCATCTGGATCGATTCCAACCGCTGGCACCGCGCCCAAGACGCGTTACCCAATTGTCTCCTCCATGGCCGAACGGTCCCGGTGCCCCGGAGCCTTCCCGTTCGAGGAGACCAAACCCTGTGCAATACAGGTTATCTGTGACATGCAGACACCAAGTAGGTATGATGAGAGGATCGAACATTCTCGCCCCACCAAGCGATCCTAGACTCGTTCCGTGAATATCCAACCAAAACATCCAACCAAAGAATCCATAACCATTCTTCCAACATATAGCCCAAGGTACCAAATCCAAGTTATTTCCATAGGCACAATGCCTCTTCTCAACACAGTGTTTCCAATGGTACAACACCCATGCTCAAAGCAAACCCATGGTACAATGCCGTATCAGTGGCACAATGCCCCATTCGTGGCACGATGCCCCATCAAGCGGCACAATACCCTCACCGATGCAGTTGTTCGGTTTCGAACCACAACTGCGCCTAAGTGATACTCGTGCACAGATGCACGCTCGCTCGTCCGAATTCCCGATATTCCCAAAGCATCAATGACTCATTCCAACTGTCCAAGCATAATCCAAAGTATCCAACCGACTGCCTCAAATGTATAATCCAACTATCGCTCTAACTATCCAACTCATAAATCATATTCAAGCCACAATCCTACCAAGCCAATGACGTACACTCGATGCACGCCTCAGTGTAGTATTTTCTAATATTTCAGCCCAAGTGTTCAAGCCCTTACGTGTTTTCCATATTATTAGGCATGAAGGAGTAGAGGAGAAGGGAAAGAGCCCACTCATAATATTTGACTCCGTTAAGCATCCTGTCCTGCCGATACGGCCAATCCCTTGAACCCGTGGTCCGATGCAAGCGTGATCTACTCAACTGGTATGACCGTGCGAGCAGGCCATGCTCTACAAATCATCCGACCGATCAGACTAAGGAAGATGGCATTATCATTCCAACTCAGCTATCTCAGTACTGCTCTGAACGAACACCTGATTTCCATCGAACCCGCTAGCCATCTGCACATGAAACAACTTAATCAATACTTCTTCCCAAAATCTAACAAATTAAATGGAACCATCATTTGTTTCATTCAATCCGACTCAGCGTAACGCATCGTGCGGTTGCGGGGCGTTACACATCCGATCTTTGCTATGCTAGTTGAACAATACACTAGCATATTCTACCTCACTTTGAAAGAATTGATATCCATGGTGCTGGAGAAGAATCTAAGATTTGATGCTCTGAAGACGTCCTCCAAGCTCACTATAGCGCCGATTAGAAATTTCAATGAGGCTGAAAGAGCTAATGCGCTAGAGCAAATAGTTAATGGTTTAGAACAACCCATTAACGAATATTTGCAACTATCCCGGGGCAGCGTTGATGACCTGGTTCAGGCTAAGTACGACTCCCTAACTGCGAAACTTGCTCAGCAGACATAATCTTTAAACAAATCCATCGAGGAACGTCAACAAAAGATGGAGAAAGAGCAAGCCGTATTGGTGGAGAGTATTCCTCAGCTAGCTAAGTGCGGCGCAGAATGTGAGGGATACGAAGTGAGGGTTCAAGAATTAGAAGCTGAACTTGCCCAAACAAGGGAGAAGCTTCTCAAAGCCTCGTTAGTCCGTAATGTATTAGAGGCCAAGTGAGTACAGCTCATCAGAACCTGACACATGTGGGTGTCATCTACGCAAGTTTTGTTGATTCTCTGTCCGAACTATCTCACTTGAGCAATGATGAGGCAAGGCTGGAACGGGCTCGCGCTAACATTTTGAACTCCAGGAATGAAAGGATGGCTGCTTTGGCAAAACAGATTCGCGATTTAACTGCTCCTCCCCAATGATGTACTTATTTTGCTTCTTTTGTAATCTGCTATTCCCGGAGATAATAAAGATACTTTTTCTGACCTTGTGGATCCATCACTTTAGAATACAAATGATAGGCTAAGATGAAAGTGATATCAGAGGTAATATGAACATGATATACTTTCGGTAAGATTTGGCTGAATGTAAATCAATTCAGAGGTAATGTTTGCCCCTGTGTCCAAATTGGACTTTTGAACAGTCAATCCTAGTTATTTGATATCTTCTGAGCATGATGGTAATGTTTGTTTCAGCAACCGGAGGAGCACCTGCAGATCCCACTGTAACTGGAGCAACTATTGGAATTTAAACCCCATGCAAGTGTACCTTGCCAATCTTGCAGTACTTGTTTTATATTATTTCCTTGATTTATTTATATGTTGTATTTGTTCAACCTAGGACCGTGTGACATTGCTTAACGTTCGAGTAATATTCGGGTGTCAACGCCGTACGCAGAGTTGTGTAACGTCACCTAGACATGGATATCGAGACACTATACATTTTCGTGCTTGCATTATCAAGTACGTCATACCCCAGGACACCTGATACTATTCATGAGACAGAATCTTCCTGAGATATTCATGGTAATTCTGTATAGGCTACATGATTTGTGACATAGATTTTATATTCATAGCTATCATATGACTTGCTGTATTAGATATAATCTTACGTGACATGGATATGAGACGTTGTGGAGATGAGACGTGTGATTATATTGGATGAGGAGAGACACACAGGCTATATGCTAATTTTATATATATTTATTATTGTGAGGCCGTAGACTCTACAGCAGAGCTAGACATATTACATGATATTACTGCTACCCGGCTCCCCGACACAGAGCTTGTAGTGGTCTCAGCCTGAGTACTAGTGATACTCTTACTTGCATATCACATAGCTGGTTACATAGTTGCCCTATTGATATATTTTATTTACTGCATTTATTTGGCTTGAGTTATTCTTGTACCTTGCTATGTCCCCTGAGGACTTGGATCAGGATTATGTTCCCAGGTGTAGCAGAGGAGATCTATCCCGAGGTATACGGGACAGGAGCAGAAGTAGAAGCAGAAGCAGGAGCAGTACCATTTCCAGAGGACGAGGTGATAGCCAAAAATTTCTCATGAGTATCTGCTTTATCTATAATCAGTCTTTGCTGTCGTTAGACTTTTTATTTTCTATCTATTGAAATATTATATCAGACTTATTATCGGATTGTTCCCCGATATACTTTATTGAGACTTGATGTTGGTTATATTTTATTATGCTGATATTGATCATATTTATCTTCCATGGATGAGATTAGATTGTGACATGTTTAGTAGACCTTTATTGTTGTTTTACAGCTTAAGTACACCTTGATGGGTCTATTAAATTGGGTTGCCCATTAGAGTGTGCTGCTGGCCATTGCCATGTGGCTAGTCCCTCGGTGTTTTGGGATTGGAACATGACAAAAGGGGAAGTTAAGTTCGAGATTCGTTGGCCCGTTCGAAGTCCTCAAATGAGTCATTTTAGTTGCCTATCCAATTATATTACCACCAGCCCTGTCAGACGTGTATTATATTTTTTGTTTGTCACAACTTAGAAAGTACGTGCATGACCCGAACTACGTAGTAGATTTTGGTCAGATGGATCTGCAGGCAGACTTACCGTACGCCGAAGAGCCCGTTCAGATTTTAGATAAAAAAAAAGCAGTTACGAAATCGTGCAGTCTCTCTTATGTGTGTTCTTTGGAGGAACCAGTCGGTCGAGGAATCGACCTGGAAACTCGAATCGGACATGAAGAAAAAGTTTTCCTCGTTATTTCTTAGGGGTAGGTTCTATTCCTAAATTTCGAGGATAATTTTTTTTATTAGTTGGTTAAGATGTAGTTCTCCGTTCCCCCTATATAGGGAGCGCGGTTAAGAAATACTTGGTATCCTTCGATCGGTACAGATTGAATCAAGACCCTTTCCTCGTTATTGATTGGTTTCTTCGGAATCAGGTCCCACATTCAACAGATCGTGCCTCAAGGAAGGACTCGGCGACAGAGTCGAGAGGGGCCTTTCCATTGCACTGGTTTCTTTGTCCATTTTCGATGCCGCTTGGTTGCTTTCTTGTTGGTTTTATGACTTGCATTTTCTTGAAAGGTTTCGATGAATTTCATTGTATTCATTCTTTGGATTTTGTATTTTGTATCGAACCCTTGGAGACCGAAGCAGGAGATATTGATCATCTGTTGGTGCGTGAGGTGATCGTGTAGGCGAAGCGCAAGTGGAGTATTAGAGATCTCCCCTTCCTATCTCCTGATTCACCAATTTGTTAGTGGCTTTACTTCCGATTAGAGCCCTTCTTCCAAGTCTTCATTCCTAATATTTGACTCGTTTGTACATTTCGATCAATGATACCACAAGAATAAAAATGAGTCAAGATGAAAGAAGAAGTAGACTTAAAAACACTTAACATTTCTCACTTAAATTTCTATACGGTCATATTGTTGCGTGCTTGTCCGCTTGATATGTATCAAATTTGTGTTCAGTTGTTGTAAAACCCCTAATTTTAAAAATCTTATTAACTATTTAATTAATTATTTAATTGATTTATAGTAATTATCAGCTAATTAAAAGAAATAAAATTTATTGGATTTTTATTTTTAGGTGTTTGTGCAATAGAGATTTTACGGAGCAATTATTATTATTTCTTAATTTATCCCATGTAGGAGACCTTGTGGACAGTTGATAGACTAATTGTATGCACTAAAATAAATTTCTAGAATTATATATATATATATATATATATATATATATATATATATATATATATATATATATATATATATATATATATAGAGAGAGAGAGAGAGAGAGAGAGAGAGAGAGTTTATTATAAAATGAAAATAGAAAAGAAATTAGAAAAGAATAGAGAGAAAAAGAATAAAAGAAAATAAAAGAAAAAGAAATTAAAAACCTACCCAAAACCCATTAGCAAACCCCACCCGCTAATACTTAAAACCCTACCCTCTAATACTTAAAACCCTAAACCGCCTAAAACCCAATACCCCCACACCCGTTTATAGCAGCAGCCACTGCCAAGGCCCCCGCGCGCAGTATTCCTCTCCCCGCTCCTTCTATATATATACATAATTGATAAACCCAAACCCTAACCCTAAGTCTTCCTCTCCCCGACCTGACCGCCGCCGCCGTCGTTCACCGGAGCAGCCGCCCGCTCGTCCGCGTCAACGCCTGCGCGCCGCGACAGCGAATACACGGCAGCGAAGCTCTCTTCGCGCATCGTTTTTTGCATCATCGCTCGACCAAACTCGACTTCTTCTTCACCGGTATGTTCATGACCTATCCCTTTTCCAACTCTGTGTGTTAGTTTAATTCGAACAACGCGTAACCCTAGGCAAAAATTGAGACAAAGTTGGAGAAAAATGACCACTTTTATTCTCAGAAAAACTATTATAAACATCAATATTTACAGACTCGTATATCCCACCAAAGAGATCTGAATTTTGTTTTCTCTTCTTGCTATGCGAAGACCACTTAACCAAGATTAATTTCTGTTAATTATATTATTTTATTTGATGCTGCATGCTGAATTAAATTAGGTTAAAAACTTGGAAAACCTGTTTTTCCAACTTCTAAAACTTGTGATACGGAGCGCGACCTGCCAAACAGGACCGCCCCGTCATATACCAATTGTATCGAAAGGCGCGTATCGTATGTCCAGACGTGTGAGCTTTCACAAAAACTGATTCGGACGCGTGTGCGAGTCAAAATTACCCCGTATCCGTAAAAAGGTCCCGTATCGCAACTTTTATAAAATATCGCACCATTTAGTGTACGCTCGTCAGAACGCGACAAAACTTGTGCCATTGGACTCGTGGCATCATGCTGGTCCTGTGACCCAAGTTTCACGCGATTCTGAGACAGTTGACCAAGCTGCCTATTTACGGTCCCCATGGTTGACTTTTTGGGCAAATTTGTGTTCGGCTCACCGGAATCCAAAATTGGACATACCATTGAGTTTGTATTAACGTTTAGAATTGGTTTAACCTATAATTTATCCCATTTAGAGATCTTTATCCCTGGCATGCTTTTCAGTGAAAAGTGGGCCACATGTGGATCCCGCTTTCATCCAAAATTACCGTTTTGCTTCTGTGTCCAAATTGGACGAAAGGGTAGTATTTTCTAGCTATCTCGCTTATTCTGGGAATGTTGGTGATATTTATTTCAGCATACAAGATTATACGCAATATGCATGAAGCCCGCGTAAAATAGAGTTTCAGTGCTGTGTAGCGTAAATTATGACTTCAGAGCCATTGGCGTAACATCATAGCTTCAACGCTATACAGCATAAAATATAGCTCCAGAATAACCCGCGTAATGCAGTATCTCCAGACTGCTTCAGCGTAAAAAGGTTGCTACATCCCCACTTTGACGTAAAATATATGCCTGCTTTTAATGCAGCGTGGAGTTGTACGAGGGACGCTTCGAATTCCCCGAATGAACCTGTCAGACAGTACAATGAACCTGACTTCTGACAAAGTGCACTACACAACTATCGAGAGAACGGCGGTAATGATGATTATACACAGAGTCCCAGACTGTCGTTTAATGACAAAACCTTGATTTAAGTCATCGTTTATGCAGTCAAGGAATACGTTGCCTATTTTACACAGGCAGACATGAGATTTTACGCTCAGGATGAGACAAAGCTGACCGCCACGTCAAAAGCTGCTCTTCGTACAGAACTCGAGGCACGCCTCTGTAATTAATGCGCGAGATGGGGGCAGATCTCTGCATTTAATGCACGAGATTTTGTTCTACTTTTTATGACTGGGTGAGCTATAATTAGGGCTAATACGTCCACATCACCGTCCTTGCACATTACGCTATCAGGCTATTTTCAACTATAGGAGTACGCCATATGCTATCTCCTCGAAATACGCCGACCTGGCTATTTTCAGCTATAGGAGTACGCCGTATGCTATCTCCTCGAAATACGCCAACTCAGGCTATATTTGCAAAGGTATGTGAACAGGCTATCTGGTCCAGAATACGCTCAAGACCTCAGTCAAAGAAGGATAATTGTCTATCTCTACGCCGGCTACCTATCCTTGCAGCATCAGGCTTCTACGCCTACCTGGCTTCTACGCCAACCTGACAGCTATTGGGCTTCTACGCCTATATGTCAGCTATTGGGCTTTTATGCCTACTGGGCTTCTACGCCTATATGTCAGCTATTGGGCTTCTATGCCTATTGGGCTTCCACGCCTACTTGGCTTTTACGCCATCAGAACAGCTATTTAGTTTTTACGCCAATGGTGACAGTTATTTGGCTTCTACGCCAATCATGTCTACGCGAGGAGCAGTTACCTACGTGGCTTGTATGCCGTGATCTTCGCAGCAGTTATACGCATTATCTCTTAATGGGACACGTGTCACACGCTTATTCAGAAGATCATTTATACGTGGGTGGCAGTTATTACAACCGCCGCATAAAGAGCGTCCCACTCTCCACTGTTTGGCTTCTACGTCGACTGGACGGTTATGGCAATTGGACTATATAAATAGAGACCTCTATTGACAGAGGTCAGGGGTCGAAGACTTTGAGCTAGAGAACTTAAAGTCGAAAAATTGAGAGAAAAGAGTTTAGAGCATAGACATAGAGCAGTGACGACTTTGGCATCAAGCGTCCAATCCCTCTTGCGATCTTTTGAAGCTTCTTCTTCTTCTACAACACTTCTTCGTCATCGTGTGATCCAAGGGACAAAGTGATCGACTGTAGATCAGACTCCTATAGCAATATTTACCCAGATTTAAATTTTGTACTTAACATCCTCGTATAGGATTAATAGTACTTCTTGTTTGTAAACCTAAGAAAAGGTTTCGTATAAACCTGTTTTTATTTCTTTCGTTTATTATCAAACACAAGATGGCGACTCTGCTGGGGACTACTTTCTCTTCTGATGAGAAGGCTATTGCTCAACACGATGCTGTATCCGTCGGATCATCGAAGAAGACTCTGGTCATCCAATTCGACCAATCTGCTAACGAAGACATGCTCTGCACAGGAGGTAGCTCTCGTTCTCTCTCTGTCCAAGACAACAGGAAGTTGCGTAAAGTATGGATGCCCCGGACATCCTCAACTCTTCCTGCAGGTTCTCTCTCTCCGATCGACAAGGTTGTGGCATCCCAACCTATACGCTCTGTGCGTAAAAACTCATCTTCCGTCTGTGACGTGACAGACAAAACTTCTGGCAATGCCTCAGTGCCGATCCAGAAGTTAACTCCGCGCCTTGCGCGTAAATCTCAGTCTCCCATCGCTGGCGGGGCAGACAAAACTTCTGGCAATGCCTCAGCGCAAAGTCAAAAAATTCAAACGCGCTCTGCGGGTAAAAACTCGTCTCCCGTCGCTGACGGGGCAGACATAGTTTCTGGCAATGCCTCAGCGCCAAGTCAGAAATTTCAAAAGCGCTTTGCGCGTAAAAATACCTCTCCCGCCTATAAGGGGGCAGATGGTTCTTGCAATCTCCGTAAGGGAAAACAAGTGGTAGATTTCCCGACCTTTCGGTTTTTATGCCATCAAGAGAAGAATCTGCTCGCTCTTCAAATTACGCGGAACACTGATGGCTGATTGAGGAATTCCTCAGTTTTACGCCAACCTGAGCAAAATTCCAAATTACACCAGGAGAAGCCCCTCGGCGTAAAGAAGGCCCAGTTTGTGGATAGATACGCTCCTCATGGATCATGTGCTACTCACATGGCTGAACTGCTGTATTCCTACGATAGAGAAAGGGTTGGGGTTCCCAATATCCGCATTCCGACTAATGTAAAAAGGTAGAATAAGCCTTCTACTTCTTCTTCTTCTGTTAATCCCCCTGATCTGTGCGATTTCTTGATCCAGAAACGCAAAGACAAGGGATCTTCTGATATGTCTATTATACCCCCTAGGGAGCACTGTTGTAATAGTCACAAAGTTGTAGTTAATTACTGTTGTTCTAAGGTAAAACGGTCAGTTTTTGACCGGTTGAACTACTCTTTGCCCTTACAGAAAGAAGAACCGACCTTCGCATCGGTAAATATGGCATCGCACATTCCTAGAGGAAGGTCAAATTCAAGACGTCACCCCTCTAGAACTCCGAGCCAAAGGAGATTCGACAGACTCCTTGAGAACATTGAAGCAGGTGTTTTTCGAAACACTCGCTCGAGGTCGCGATAATCGGTTTCATATTCTTTCGATTCCGACACTGGGGGTCGCCAGTTTCCTGAAGGTGATACCGACATTATGGACTCAATATCCACAGAGGTATATACTAATCCCTCGGTAGCACCCAGGAAAATGGGAGTCTATGCAATCAGAGATGAACATGAAGAAGCTTCCCCATCAGGAAGTACGGAATAACGTATCACTGTTTTGGAAGCATTATTCAAAGAGATGCATACCATGATGCAGAGTATGCACCAAATGTTATTGACTCAACACATAGCTACACCTGTTCCTCCAACTCAACTACGGGTGGGGATAGATATACCATCAAGTCAGGAGCCTATTCAAGATCAAGAATCAGCTGCTCCTCGACCTCTCAACCCAGAAAATGTATCACCTCCTGTTGGGGTCACCATACAGCTAATCTCTCACCCTTCTGCGGTTCCTTTCCCAGCTGAAGATCCGATGCAAGCAGTACGAGAATTAAAAGCCCAATTTGACGCCCTGAAGCGCAAGGATCAGCTCAAGAAGTTGGGCATCAACCAGCCTTACCCAGCTATCTGAGACGAGGTCCCTTTCCCTCCAAAATACAAACCACAAGCTATGGTTTTGTTTGAGAGAAAAACGTCACCAAGTCAATATATGAAATACTTCAGTATGATGACGGTGTTGCTACAAGGGAATGACGCCCTTGTCACTCGAGTGTTTAAGGGTTGTCTGTCCGGTGTAGCCTATCAATGGTACCGGAGCTTTGCGGACAATTGCATTACTTCCTTTGAAGACTTCAAGACTCTTTTCTTCGCTCGATTCTATGAAGGAGGGATGGACATGTCTATGTCCTCACTCATCGAAGTGAAGCAGAAGAAGAAGGAAAATGTTCGTACTTTTATTGAACGTTTTTGCCAAACCACTTTGCAGATGCCTCCCGGAGTTTCGGATTCAGCCTTGGGGGACATCTGTAGGAAGAACCTTCTTCCACTAATCTCGGTGTTCACAGGACCATACCAGTTCTATGATTGGCCCTCGTTTATCATCTCAGCGGTTGTTGCTGAAGACAATAGTCGGAAGGCGCGTGGCAATGGAATCATGATCTCCACCCCTGACAAAGGGAAACGATCATCTTCCAATAGCGACCATCCTCGTAGTTCCAAAGAAAAGGAAGCTTTGGCGATTAACACATCCAGGCAACCTACCCCAGCAACTACGCAGACAAAATCTGGGACTTGTAGGCCCATAGATGAATATTCTTTTGATGATAATGATATTCCGAGCATATTCGACTGTCTAGTCAAAAGTGGCAAGCTCACTCTCCCCGAGGTGAAAAGGCCAAATGAAGTCGGCAGTACCAATAACCCTAAGTACTGTATTTTCCACAGGTATATACATCACCCTACCAAGGCGTGTTTGTCACGCCCTAGTCCTAAAATACGGAGGACTAGGAATATGTAACACGCCAGCCTTATGTATACGAACTCCAATATATGGAAACCATATACACACGTACGCTGTACATGAATATCCAATCCATAGTGGTAATATATGTCACAACAAGTCACATGCAGTTTTATATCTCATCCACAACACAAATAATAGAATAATAGAAATCAATAACTGAATATCAAAGAAGCAGTCTCAAATAGTAATCTCAAAGTGCAATAGTCGGGTGGAAACAAATCCACTGCAAATCGACTATAATAAACTACTAAAGAGAGAGAAGAATAAACTCTAATATAAGAATAAATGTCTAGAAAAGAATAGCAACTAGAATCTCTAAACAGCTGCAATGAATCACATATAATCAGAAGGTAAGATCTCCTCAGACTGATAGGTAGCGTCAGGTCCAGGTCCATACTCCTGCGGGTACTCCTGCTCACCTATATCTGGAAGGGACCAGGTCCTCAGAGGGACGTAACAAGATAAAAAAAGCACATGCTAATAAAATACTGAAAATAAACATCCATTGGGGTCGCCTAACCGTCTAAGTGAATGCAGTTAAGAACACCTTTCCCCACAAGTGAGCTATCTGGCTGAAAAACTGGGATTTGGCATGGTTCTCTATTGGAGATCCAGGGGCCTAAAAAGGCACAACGACTTTCGAACGCCGGAGGCCCGCCTGATAATAATATAATATATAGTGGTCATCACCACCCGTATCTCCGGCGGAGAATCCGGGCGCACAATAGATAAAAGTGCAAAGGAGCTCAAATGCGGTACTTATTGTTCTCCCCACCCAATGCTCTAAGCATGTCATGTCCATGACACAATAAACCTCTAATAACCGCCAGGTCTACTAGCATGCAAAGTTTCTATTGGCAGTTATCCCTATCCGTCGCACGACCTATACGTACCAATGGCCAGTCGAGTACGCAAGTCCGTGTCCTACTTGTGACTCACACTAGTGTAAGAATAGTGTCATGGCCAATGAAACATAAATGCCTCATGAAGATGGGGTAGTCTCATAAAATAGGTCCAATGCATATATATAAATAAAAACATAGTACGACGACACCGTCGTTACACCCAAGTTTTCTTGGACGCGCAGTCTATATAGCAGTTAAAATAAATGAACTAAATAAACAAAAAATAAACATGCATGCCTCATATGAAATGTAAATACAGTACAATGGCAAGGTATACTTGCCTGGCAAAAAATCTGTAAAGTGTTCGCGCCCAAATATCAAGGACATTGAACCTGGGACTAAGGACTCCGAACAAACGTCTACGGATGCTGAAATAAACATCACCAACATTTCCGGAATGAGCAAAATAGCTAAAAAGCACATGCCTTTCATCCAAATTGGATACAGGGGCAAAATGGTAATTTTGAGTAAAAGTGGGGTCCATGTGTGGCCCACTTTGCACCGAAAAGCGTGCCAAAGGTAACAGTCTCTAAATGGGACAAACTATAGGTCAAACAACTCTAGATGTCAATACGAACCCAACGGTATGTCCAAATGTGGATTTCGATGGACCGAACAGAATTTTGTCCAAAAAGTCAATTGTGGGGCCCGCCAATTGGCGATTTGGTCAACTGTCTCAGAAATGTGTAAAAATTGGGTCACAGGACCAGCGCGTTACCACGAGTCCAGTGGCACAAGTTTCGTCATAATATGACAAGCGTGCACAAAATACGTGCGAGTTTCACAAAAGTTACGACACGAAATGTGTCCGCAGATACGGCCTGATTCCGGCGAGTACACGCGTCTGAATCAGTCCCCACGAAATTTTACGTGTCCGGTTATGCTGTGTGCACCATGCGGTACACTTGGCACACGGCGGGGCGGTCCCGTTTGGCGGGGCGCACTCCGTTTTCCAACTTTTGGAAAACTGGAAAAGTGGGTGCGCGCAGTTTTGTGACGAATATAATTATGTCCACAGCGACTAATAGCATAGGGTTATTTTACAGAAAATCAACTAGGTCAGGTATTCTACAGGTATCAAAAAGAATCACCGAATTCGGATCTCTGTGGTGGGAGATACGAACTCGGCAATATGGGTGGTCATTCTGGAATTCTGCGATTTCAGAATTGGGTCTGTCCGTCCACTTTAGACGCTATTTTTTACCTAGGGACACACGTTTTCCGAGGTTGGCTATAAAACAAATATTGGAGAGGGTTAAGGGGTGATCATACCTATAAAAACGGAACAGCGTTTGGTCGAGCGAGTCGACGGAAAATTACTCCGAAGCGAAGGTGCTTCGAGTGGGATTCTGCAGGATGCGAGGTCGGCGTCGACGGGATGGTTGGATGGCTTGGGGGGCTTCTCTGGCTGCGGTGACGGCTCTAGATGGGAAGAGGAGGTCTGGAATTTAGGTTAGGGTTTTTGAGAGATAACTATATATATATATATATATATATATATATATATATATATATAATAGGAGAGAGAGAGAGGGATGGAGCGGGCGGCCAAAGGTTTCGGTCGGCTGGAGAGAAGCAATTTGGTTGCTTCTAAAGTAATGGGGCGGGTCTGTAGCAATGGCTGAAGTGGGCGGGGGACTTAGTGCTAAGGGATTTAATAGTAGTTTGCTGCTATGGTGCTAAGGAGTGCATTATATTAGTATTACTATTATATTATTATTATTATTATTATATTCTCATTTAATTCTTTTGCTTTATTTTCTTTTCCTTTATAAATATATATATACATATATATATTTGTGTATACATATATATTATATATATATACTCATAAGAAAATTCATGGATTATAATAATGCACACCGTTAGGCTAGCAACTGCTTAAGGGGTCTCCTACATGGAATAAATTCCGAAAAATTCCTGATGGTCCCATAAGTCATCTAAGTGCCCGAACACCTAACATAAAAATTATTAAAAATCTATTTCTCCTATTTAGACCTAATTACTACAATTTAATTAATAATTAATAAATAAAGGGTATATACGATTTCTAGGAAGGGGGTTTTACATTCTACCCAACTTATAAAAATTTTGTCCTCGAAATTAAAATTAAGCCACGATAGAATGCAAGAATGGTATAAGATATAAATTAACAATGTAAATTCATACCTTGGTCTGCGAATAGGTTCAGAAAACGCTTGCGCATGTCGTCCTCGCGCTCCCAAGTTGATTCTCCTGGCGCGCCATGCCTCCATGCTACGCGAACCAAGGGAATAGACTGGTTCCTCAACACTTTCTCTCGACGATCAAGGATTCCCACGGGTTGCTCTTGGTATGACAAGCTTGGCCCAATGGTGATCTCCGAATGGTCGAGAACATGACTGCTGTCTGCCACATATCGCCTGAGCTGCGACACATAGAATACGTCATGTACTCCCTCCAGTGAAGGTGGTAGCGCAAGTCGATATGCCACCTCTCCAACTCTCTCGAGCACGTCAAATGGTCCAATATACCTTGGACTCAATTTGCCGCGCCCTCCGAATCGGATGGTGCCTCTGGTTGGTGATATCCTCAAGAAGACGTGATCGCCCTCTTTGAACTCCAAGGGACGACGATGAAGGTCTGTCCACTGCTTCTGCCTGTCTTGTGCTGCTCGCAAGTGTCCCTGAATCTTCTTGACTGTCTCTACGGTGTTGACCACCAACTCGGGTCCCAGAATCTGACGTTCTCCCACATCACTCCAATACACAGGAGACCTACATTTTCTTCCATACAATGCTTCAAACGGAGCCATCTGAATACTCGCTTGATAGCTATTGTTGTAAGAAAACTCTACAAGATGTAGTTGGTCCTCCCATGATCCTCCGAAGTCTAACATGCAAGCCCTCAACATGTCCTCCAAGGTCTGAATAGTACGCTCCGACTGCCCATCTGTCTGCGGGTGGTAAGAGGTACTGAACTTCAGACAAGTACCAAGACTCTCTTGCATGCTCCTCCAAAAGTGCGATGTGAAGCGCGAATCTCTATCCGATACTATGCTGACCGGTATGCCGTGCAATCTCACGATCTGCCTTATGTATAAAGCTTCTGTAGACTGACCCACTCTAAAAGGTATAAAATGGGCTGACTTGGTGAGTCGGTCCACTATTACCCACACTGCATCTCTCCCACTTGGACTCTTAGGAAAATCTGTGACGAAGTCCATAGTGATGTGCTCCCACTTCCACTCTGGAATCGGAAGTGGTTGCAATAATCCTGCTGTCCTCTGGTGCTCCGCCTTCACTTATTGACATACCAGACATTTAGCTACAAAGCGAGCTATCTCTCTCTTCATCCCATGCCACCAAAAATGCTGTCGTAAGTCACGATACATCTTGGTGCCTCCAGGATGAATAGAATAGATCGAACTATGAGCCTCTGCCATCAGCTCCTGTCGAATCTCTTCATTTGGAACATAAAAACGATCACCATATCGTAATGTCCCATCCTTGTGAATGCGCAATCCGGTCTGCTCTCCAGCCTCTGTCCTTTCCTTTAGTCTCCTGAATCTGGCGTCTGTAGGCAAAGCTGTCTTAATCCTCTCTACCAATGATGATTGAACTTGTAAGTTGGCTAGTGTCCCATCTGCTCCGGGTACTATCACTTCAATGCCAAGCTCTTGCAAGTCCTCCAAAAGTCCCCGCTGTGCTGTCAAGAAGTAAGCTACTGGCTTCCGGCTTAACGCGTCTGCTACCACGTTAGCCCTGCCTGGATGATAATGTAGATCTATCTCGAAATCTTTCATCAACTCGAGCCATCAATGTTGCCTCATATTTAACTCCTTCTGCGTGAAGACGTACTTGAGGCTTTTGTGGTCTGTATAGATTTCCACTCGTTCCCCATATAAGTAATGTCTCCATAGCTTCAGAGCAAATACAACGGCTGCAAGTTCCAAGTCATGAGTCGGATAATTCTTCTCATGTACTCGTAACTGCCTAGATGCATATGCAATCACCTTGCCATGCTGCATCAATACGCATCCCAAGCCTTTCCCTGATGCGTCACTGTAGATCACGTAACCTCCTGATCCTGACGGAATCGCCAATACTGGTGCTGTAGTCAGTCGCTTCTTCAACTCTTCAAAGGCTGCTTGACACTCGTCAGTCCATATAAATTCTTGATCCTTACAAGTCAGACGAGTCATAGGTGCCGCTATCCTTGAAAAGTTTTCCACGAACCGTCGGTAATATCCCGCAAGTCCAAGAAAACTTCTCACCTCTGCTGCTGATTTAGGAACAGGCCATGTCTCAACTGCTGAGATCTTCTCTGGGTCAACAGTAATACCATCTCCTGCAACAACATGTCCAAGAAATAAAACTCTGTCCAAGAAGAACTCACATTTGCTGAGTTTAGCATATAACTGCTCTCTCCTCAAAGTCTCTAGAACAATCCGCAGGTGCTCCTCGTGCTCCTCGTGGCTCTTCGAATAGACAAGTATATCGTCTATGAAGACGACCACGAACTGGTCCAAGTACTGGTGGAAGACTCGATTCATCAAGTCCATGAAGATCGCTGGATCATTGGTCAATCCAAATGGCATGACCAAAAACTCGTAGTGTCCATATCTTGTTCTGAATGCGGTCTTCGGAATGTCCTGCTTCCGTACCTTCACTTGGTGATATTCCGATCTCAAATCTATCTTCGAGAATACCTTAGCTCCGCTGAGTTGATCAAACAGGTCATCAATGCGTGGCAATGGATATTTGTTCTTCACTGTCACTGCATTCGAGGCCCTGTAGTCAATGCACATACGCACTGACCCATCCTTCTTGGGTACAAACAGCACTGGTGCTCCCCAGGGTGATGCACTTGGTCGGATGAAACCTTTCTCCTCTAGCTCTTTTAACTGTGCCTTCAGCTCGTCCATCTCCTTCTTCGCTAGTCTGTAAACATGCGATGCTATAGGTGCTGCTCCGGGTGCTAGTTCAATTGAAAACTCTACGTCTCTGTCTGGGGGTAGTCCTGGCAAATCCTCTGGAAAGACGTCTAAAAATTCTGAAATAATGGGATGATAGACAACATCGTCCATTGCGAGCTGCATACCATCAAGGATTTCGGTGGATCCTCGGGTAAACTCAAGTTCAGGCTGGCCTGGTACCTTAAAAAGAATGCTTCCTCCAAAGCAATCGAAGAAAGCATGGTACTTGCTTAGCCAGTCCATTCCAAGCACAATATCAAAAGATGGCATAGGAAGGACTAAGAGTTGGGCGTTCATCTCTCTGCCACGTATCACTATAGGACCCGTTCTACAAACTCGACTAACTGGTACAAATCCTCCTCCGGTAAGAATTCTAACACAACTAGATAATGGTGTAGAAGCAATGTTGTGTTTGGCAATAAAACTAGATGATATGAATGAGTGGGTGGCTCCCGTATCAAATAATGTCACAGCAGGAAAAGTAAAAGCAAGGGTAATACCTGCTATGACATCCACCTCATGATCCAGGTCATCTACCTCCAATGCAAAAGCTCGCCCGTTCCTCTGTGGTTGTCCATGTCCGGTCCTCATATACTGCTCCTCCTGAGTGGGTAGCGGTGGTCCTCTCTGAAATCCTGCTGCTGCTGGGGGTTGAGGTGCTCCCGATCCAGTCATCTGCTGGGTTGGCTTCGGTGCGGGAAGCGCTAATCTCTGAGCTGGAGGTGGAAGTGTCTGCTGCATTGGGCAGTCTCTCGCCAGGTGCTGTCCAGAGCCACATCTCATACACTGACCCAAGCGAGTCCGACAATCTCTCGAAATATGTCCGTTCCTTCCACAATAACTGCAATAGGGCTTCCCCAGGTTCTGGTACGGTGCTGCTCGGTGTTGCTGCTGCTGTTGTGCCAAAGGACGTCTGATAGGTCCTCCCTGTTGTGTCCTGGCTGGTCCCTGCTGTATCCTTGCTGATCCTTGTTGTGTCCGCAGCTGACCTCTATTTCCTCTGCTAATGGTTTCCTGAAATCTGGCCTCTGTCAGTAGTTCAGCATAAGAGACTCGGGACTGCGAGCTTGTATAATATTGTAGCTCCTGGGTCAGTCCTCGATGAAATCTCTTAGCCTTAGCCAAGTCATTTGGTATCAAAGCAGCGCCATATTTGCTGAGTCGACTAAACTCGGCATCATACTCGTCCACGGTTCGGTTCCCTTGCTCTAAGTGAAGAAACTGATCATACAAGGTGTCCCTGACAGTGTCCGGGAAGTACTTTCCCTCAAAGAACTCCAAGAACTGCTCCCAAGTCTGGTAAGTACCCAACTGGCGCACCATGGATTCCCACCAGTGATGGGCATTACCATCTAGAAGCGTCCGTACACCCGTCATCCATAGGTCCGTGGGTAACTGCGATGCCTCCAGTAGCTTCTGCGTGTGAGTGATCCAGCTGGTGGTCTCCTCCGGGCTCTCAGTGCCCTTGTACTGCCTTGCACCCATCTGAACAAAATCCTTTACTGATCCAACCCTAGCTCGAGGTACTGGAGCTAGTGCTTGGGCTGGTACAGTAGCCTGTGCAGCCATCCTCTCCAGTGCTGCCAGAAATTCTTGTCTCTGCTCGACTGCCTGCTGCCTCTGCTCGGCTGCCTGCTGCCTCTGTTCCTGTATTATCATCTGAAAGAATTGGAACATCTGCGCTTGGCCATTTTACGGTACTGGGACAGGTGGAAGGTTCCCAATAGGTGAAGCGGGAAGATCAGATGGAACTGGGATGTGAGTCTGTCCATCTGGCCACAGAAGCCTAGGAATCGTTGGGGTCCCTCCCTGAGTCTGACCATTGACTCCAGAAGTTGCGTCGCCATCGGCGGCAGTACATCCATTCTGCAAATCCATATCTCTGCAGTTGATGTACGAAACGATTAGAAAAAGTACAGGAATCAAACAGGATGCAAGTATTAAATAGGAAGGATGAGTTTCAATCAAGCGTGGATGAGATCCTTATACTCTATTCCTATATGCAGGCTTGTTCGGTACAGTCACGTAACCGAGACAATATATTCTTGACCTGCATGGGCCACCACAAAAATATGTCACGCCCCAGTCCCAAAATACGTAGGACTAGAAATACGTAATACGCCAGCCTTATGTATACGAACTCCAATATATGGAAACCATATACACACGTACGCTGTACATGAATATCGAATCCATAGTGGTAATATATGTCATAACAAGTCACACGCAGTTCTATATCTCATCCACAACACAAATAATAGAATAATGAAAATCAATAACTGAATATCAAAGAAGCAGTCTCAAATAGTAATCTCAAAGTGCAATAGTCGGGTGGAAACAAATCCACTGCAAATCGACTATAATAAACTACTAAGAGAGAGAAGAATAAACTCTAATATAAGAATAAATGTCTAGAAAAGAATAGCAACTAGAATCTCTAAACAGCTGCAATGAATCACATATAATCAGAAGGTAAGATCTTCTCAGACTGATAGGTAGCGTCAGGTCCAGGTCCATACTCCTGCGGGTACTCCTGCTCACCTTTATCTGGAAGGGACCAGGTCCTCAGAGGGACGTAACAAGATACAAAAAGCATATGCCAATAAAGTACTAAAAATAAACATCCATTGGGGTCGCCTAACCGTCTAAGTGAATGCAGTTAAGAACACCTTTCCCCACAAGTGAGCTATCTGGCTGAAAAACTGGGATTTGGCATGGTTCTCTATTGGAGATCCAGAGGCCTAAAAAGGCACGACGACTTTCGAATGCCGGAGGCCCGCCTGATAATAATATAATATATAGTGGTCATCACCACCCGTATCTCCGGCGGAGAATCCGGGCGCACAATAGATAAAAGTGCAAAGGAGCTCAAATGCGGTACTTGTTGTTCTCCCCACCCAATGCTCTAAGCATGTCATGTCCATGACACAATAAATCTCTAATAACCGCCAGGTCTACTAGCATGCAAAGTTTCTATTGGCAGTTATCCCTATCCGTCGCACGACCTATACGTACCAGTGGCCAGTCGAGTACGCAAGTCCGTGTCCTACATGTGACTCACACTCGTGTAAGAATAGTGTCATGGCCAATGAAACATAAATGCCTCATGAAGATGGGGTAGTCTCATAAAATAGGTCCAATGCATATATATAAATAAAAATATAGTACGACGACACCGTCGTTGCACCCAAGTTTCCTTGGACGCGCAGTCTATATAGCAGTTAAAATAAATGAACTAAATAAACAGAAAATAAACATGCATGCCTCATATGGAATATAAATACAGTACAATGGCAAGGTATACTTGCCTGGCAAGAAATCTGTAAAGTGTACGCGCCCAAATATCAAGGACACTGAACCTGGGACTAAGGACTCCGAACAAACGTCTCCAGATGCTGAAATAAATATCACCAACGTTTTCGGAATGAGCAAAATAGCTAAAAAGCACATCCCTTTCGTCCAAATTGGACACAGGGGCAAAACGGTAATTTCGAGTAAAAGTGGGGTCCATGTGTAGCCCACTTTGCACCGAAAAGCGTGCCAAGGGTAACAGTCTCTAAATGGGATAAACTATAGGTCAAACAACTCTAGATGTCAATACGAACCCAACGGTATGTCCAAATGTGGATTTCGTTGGGCCGAACAGAATTTTGTCCAAAAGTCAACTGTGGGGCCCGCCATTTGGCGATTTGGTCAACCGTCTCAGAAATGTGTGAAAATTGGGTCACAGGACCAGCGCATTACCACGAGTCTAGTGGTGCAAGTTTCGTCGCAATCTGATAAGCGTGCACAAAATACGTACGAGTTCCACAAAAGTTGCGACACGAAATGTGTCCGCAAATATGGCCTGATTCCGGCGCGTACATGCGTCCGAATCAGTCCCCACAAAATTTTACGTGTCCGGTTACGCTGTGTGCACCATGCGGTACACTTGGCACACGGCGGGGCGGTCCCGTTTGGCGGGGCGCGCTCCGTTTTCCAACATTTGGAAAACCGAAAAAAGTGGGTGCGCGCAGTTTTGTGACGAATATAATTATGTCCACAGCGACTAATAGCATAGGGTTATTTTACAGAAAATCAACTAGGTCAGGTATTCTACAGGTATCAAAAAGAATCACCGAATTCGGATCTCTGTGGTGGGAGATACGAACTCGGCAATATGGGTGGTTATTCTGGAATTCTGCGATTCCAGAATTGGGTCTGTCCGTCCACTTTGGACGCTGTTTTTCACCTAGGGACACACGTTTTCCGAGGTTGACTATAAAACAAATATTGGAGAGGGTTAAGGGGTGATCATACCTATGAAAACGGAACAGTGTTTGGTTGAGCGAGTCGACGGAAAATCACTCCGAAGCGAAGGTGATTCGAGTGAGATTCTGCAGGATGCGAGGTCGGCGTCGACCGGATGGTTGGATGGCTTGGGGGGCTTCTCTGGCTGCGGTGACGGCTCTAGATGGGAAGAGGAGGTCTGAAATTTAGGTTAGGATTTTTGAGAGATAGCTATATATATATATATATATATATATATGAGAGAGAGAGAGGGATGGAGCGGGCGGCCAAAGGTTTCGGTCGGCTGGAGAGAAGCAATTTGGTTGCTTCTAAAGTAATGGGGCGGGTCTGTAGCAATGGCTGAAGTGGGCGGGGGACTTAGTGCTAAGGGATTTAATAGTAGTTTGCTGCTATGGTGCTAAGGAGTGCATTATATTAGTATTACTATTATATTATTATTATTATTATTATATTCTCATTTAATTCTTTTGCTTTATTTTCTTTTCCTTTATAAATATATATATACATATATATATTTGTGTATACATATATATTATATATATATACTCATAAGAAAATTCATGGATTATAATAATGCACACCGTTAGGCTAGCAACTGCTTAAGGGGTCTCCTACATGGAATAAATTTCGAAAAATTTCTGATGGTCCCATAAGTCATCTAAGTGCCCGAACACCTAACATAAAAATTATTAAAAATCTATTTCTCCTATTTAGACCTAATTACTACAATTTAATTAATAATTAATAAATAAAGGGTATATACGATTTCTAGGAAGGGGGTTTTACAGTGTTATATACTAAAAAGGAAAATCCAGGAGCTAATCGATGCCAAGGCTATCACTCTACACAATAGCGAGAAGACGGTCACTGCCAACATGATCTCTCTTCAATTCGGCGATCTGCCCCCTCAAGAAGTCTCGGATGGTATAGTACAAATTCCCCGAACGACGATGAACATTGTTAATCTCCCTCCGGCCAGGGGTCAAAACCATGACTTGGCACCCCTAACTACCCAGCGTGGTGAGATTATGTGGGTTCATCCTGATCTGGTGTCCGAGATTGAGGAAGAGACTGGAGCTGCTAAGGCTAAGTCTCGAAAGAACTCAAGGCGCAAACCATGCCATATGGTTGCAATATCTCCGACATCAGAAGAAGAGGCTTTGGCTACCGGAACTCGGTCAGGGAAAGCCTACCTCAAGGATTACGAAGGAAATCAGGAAGAAACAACGGCAGATACTTCAGCTGCCAAGCCTTCAGAGCCTGAACCTATCATACCAGAGGCAGGTCCTTCTAGACCAACTCCGACGGACAAGGGAAAACAGAAAGAAGTTTGCTTTGATAAACCTTTAAAAAATATTCAAAACAAAGGTTTAGAGAGGCCATATAACTTTGACATCCTCGCCCAATTGGCTAATACTCCAGTCAGATTGTCCATTTTTGAGCTGCTTAGGCTATCCAAAGACACTCGTCAAGCCTTGAGCGAAGCTTTGATGCAGGCAGACGTATGCTTGACCCAGCTCAAGTCCCCCGACAAAGAACCTCTGGCATGTTCTCAATGTCATAGTGTAATGGAAGTGGTTCCTAACATCACTTTCACTCAAGAAGACATGTTGTTGAAGCATAACAGGCATGATAGACCCTCTATTATACCGGATATGTCGGTTCCATGGAGGTAGACCGGATTCATATAGATCCGGGATCGTCGATCAGCATCATCCCTCATAGTCTACTCAGGCCATTGAGGATTCCTACCAGCGAACTGGCTTACACCACCACTACAATCGTGGGCTTCAATGCCAGGAAAAGTAAGCCATTGGGAAAGATTCGTCTGAAGATCCAGATCGGTGACCTTAGATCAGTGGCTACTTGTTACGTCATTGATTCAGAGGTTTCCTACAACATTCTGTTGGGCAGACCATGGATCCACGATCACAATATTGTTCCTTCCACTCTACATCAATGCTTCAAATATGTAGACTCCCAAGGAACAGTAAAAACAGAGTTCGCTGATCTCAACCCGTTCAAAGGAGTTGAGTCCTACTACTCAGATGCCATGTTATACACCCAAGACTACATGCAGGAAGTGTCAGATAAGACGAAAGAGGAATCCCTTTGGGAGCCAGGAGAATCGTCTGCTGAGCAACCTCTGTCAATCCAGTTAAAAGGACGGATTACCCGTCCTAAAAGTATGGAACCCATGGCTATCCACTTGGACAGAACCAAATCAGGAGGAGGAAAGGATCCCCTAGTGATCACTCTGAACCAGAAGCCTCCACCCTTGGTCATCAACCTTCGGCGCAACAAACAGCCGATTGATGTAAATACAACCGGGAACATGGTTTCTGATGATAATAAAGAACCTCTTTTCCAGTATACTGATGCTCAAATTCCTTATCAGAAATCATCCCTCCATAACGACATAGAGCCTATAGCAAAAAAATTCTTGAAAGCCATAGAACTCTATCGACCGTATGTATGGGAAGTGGCATCAACATCCAATGTCATCATGATATACGGGCCACATGAAGATTCTATCTTTATCGTCCCACCTACCCGTAAAGATCAGCATCCAATAGTCTTCGGCCGCATGCGAAATCGACCGATTGTACAAGAGGATTCTCACGAGTCTGATGTCGAAAAAATGCAGGTCCACAGATATAGCCCACAGGCTTTGAAGATTATGCAAAGCATGGGTTATGACCTGAAAGCAGAACCAGGCCTCAACTTTGGAAAAGGCAGGCGAATGTCGTTGCATGGTAATCCCTACTATCAACGAATATACTTCGGGTTGGGGTATACCACGACTTTTACAACTTCTGAGTCAAGTGAGGATATCATTTCCTCTTCTCAGAATGGTTCGTCGTCCTCCGATTCAGATAATGAACTCCCACGGGTATTATCAGCAAATACGGTATTGACAGATTCTTTCGAAACAGATGAACAAGAATCTGAACCGTTTGAAAACGACTCCTGGGCACAGCAAATGGATACACAATAGGAACTCCGGTTCGAGCATAGAGAACCGTCCACCGAAGATAAAGTTATCCAAGTCGATGTTGGGGATGAAATTTTACCAAAGCCGATATTTATCAGTAATAATCTTTCCCCAACAGAAAGGGAAGAGATGATCCAACTGATAAAAGAATATATCGATGTCTTTGCATCGAATTAAGAGGATATGTCGGGTCTTGATCCAAAGGTGGCTACTCATAAACTCAACATATTGTCCAATTCAAAACCTGTAAAGTAGCACCAACGCCGGTTCCGCCCGGATATGATGGATGCCATCGAAGCTGAAATCAAAAAATTGATAGCCTGCGGGTTCATCCGTGAAGAGCAACATCCTGATTGGGTCGCTAATGTTGTCCCAGTCATAAAGAAAAGCGGGAAAGTTCGCGTTTGTATCGACTTCAGAGATCTCAATGCGGCTTGCCCCAAGGATGAGTTCCCTTTTCCCATCACAGACGTCATGATCGACAATACATGCAATTTTGAACGCATGTCTTTCATGGACGGATTTTTAGGGTACAATCAGATTAAGATGGATCCTGAAGACGAAAAGCATACTGCCTTCCGCACACCACTGGGGGTGTATTGCTACACAGCCATGCCCTTCGGATTAAAAAATGTCGGGTCTACATATCAGCGAGCTATGAGTAATATATTCCACGAGCATCTACGCAAAACAGTGGAGTGTTACGCAGATGACATCGCTGTCAAAAGCCGCCTCAAGGCTAATCACATCCAAGACTTGAAGACGGTGTTCGAGTTGATGCGCCAACATCAACTCAAAATGAACCCTACAAAGTCCTTTATCGGGATATCCAGCGGCAAATTCCTAGGATTTGTCATTACCGCTAAAGGCATTCAAGTCGACCCTGATAAAGTAAAGGCCATCCTCGAGATGCGACCGCCCCATAATCTAAGAGAACTCAGGAGATTTCAAGGTCGTCTAGCTTATATCAGGAGATTCATATCCAACCTTTCTGGGAGATGTCAACCTTTCTCCCGTCTGATGAAGAAAGGAGTGTCCTTTATATGGGACGAAGCATGTCAGCAAGCGTTTGACGATATCAAACGTTATCTTACTAATCCTCCAGTTCTGGTGCCTCCCGTCATAGGAAGACCATTTTTGCTGTATGTTCGAGCAATGGATCATTCTTTAGGAGCTCTCCTCGCACAGAACAACAATGAGGGTCATGAACAGGCTATCTATTACCTAAGCAGGATGATGGTCGAAGCTGAACACCGGTATAATCCAGTAGAAAAAGAATGTTTGGCCCTAATATTTGCCATTCAGAAGACACGACATTATGTCACAGGTCAAACTATTCATATCATCTCCAGGATCAATCCTCTTCGGATATTGATGAGCAAGCCAAGTGTTCTTAATTCCTGACTTGCGACTTGGGCGATGTTACTAACACCGTATGATATGGTGTATGTCCCTCAAAAGTCTATAAAGGGTCAAGCCTTGGCTGATTTCTTAGCTGTCCATCCGATTCCAGAAACATCCAAACTATACGAGGATATTCCCGATGACGTTACAGAATGTAACTCTACAGTGGAAGGTGATATATGGCAGCTATTCTTCGATGGCGCTGCCAGGACTAATCCCAGGGGAAATATGGTTTCAGGAGTAGGAATTGTTCTGTAACTCCTGACAAACTCGTCATCTATCGAGCATATTCTCTTAGCGAACCCTGCTCTAATAATGTGGCAGAGTATAATGCTCTATTAATCGGGCTTCAAGTCGCTAAAGAATTGGAGGTCGAATATCTAGAAGCTTTTGGTGATTCTCAGCTGATCGTCAATCAAGTCAGAGGAATATATGAAGTCCGTAATCCAGACCTCATTTCTTATCACCAAGCAACGATCGAGATAGCCATGTCTTTTAAAGGGTTTTTCCTAGAACATGTGCCTCGATCTCAAAATTTGGAAGCTGATGCTCTGGCCAGTTTAGCTGCAGATCTAGCTATTCCTATAAGGAGGCAGAACTCGGTGATCCTTATCAACAGAGATCTCTTCTGTGTGAAGAATAACTTTCACCTGGAACGCAGCTATACCGTAAATACTGTTCCTCCTAAAAGAGATTGGAGAAGTCCCTTTATAGACTTCGCAGCATACAGAATCTTACCAGAGGATCCTAAAGAAGTAGTATCTATCAAAAGACGATCACTACACTTCTATTTTGATGCTTCTTCGCAAAGTATATATCGCCGAACGTACGATAGACTATTGCTATGATGTCTCTTCGATGATGATGCAAAGAGGGTTATCCGTGAAGCTCATGACGGTGTATGTGAAGCACATCAACATGGTCCTAAGTTACAGGATCGTATCAGGAGAATGGGCTATTACTGGCCTACCATGATTGCAGATGTAGTGAAATATGCAAGACAGTGCAAAGCCTGTCAAGTTCATACGGATTTTATACATCAACCTTCTGAGTATCTACATCCTACCATTGCATCATGGCCCTTCGAAGCATAGGGTATGGACATCATTGGTCCTATTCACCTGTCGTCTTCCAAAGGACATCGGTTCAGAGGCGATCCCTCTTGCTGAGGTAAAGACATCCAACGTGATCAGCTTTATCAAGCACAATGTCATTTATTGCTTTGGGATACCCCGAAGGATAATCCATGACAATGGGTCTCAATTCATCAGCCAAGCGTTTCACCGATTTTGCGATAAGAATCAGATACAAAATATGGCCTCTACGGCATATAATCCTGCTGCTAATGGTTTGGCGGAAGCCTTCAACAAAACCATCATTAAACTCTTGAAAAAGTTCGTCTCTTCGAACAAGAGAGAATGGAATGAGTAGCTGGAAGAATGCTTCTGGGCATATCGCACAACAGTACGAGCACCGACGGGTTGTACCCCATTCTCATTGGTTTACGGGAGTGAAACAGTTCTCCCCATTGAAATCCAAATTCCGTTACTCAGAATAGCAGTGGCTAATGAGTTGACTCAGGAGAAGAATGATCAATTACGGCTTCAAGAGCTAGAAGGATTAGACGAGAAACGCCTTCAAGCTCAACAACGCATTGTGTTCTACCAGGCACGCATTTTCAAAGCTTTTAATAAAAAAGTAAAGGAAAGAATATTCAAAGTTGGCGAGCTAGTTTTAGCTGTGAAAAGGCCAATGATCATTACACACAAGAGTAAGGGTAAATTTCAGCCCAAATGGGAGGGCCCTTATGTGATTGAGACGACGTTCTCAAATGACGCTTACAGATTAGCCAAGCCTAACGGAGACTTGTTAATGGCTCCTATCAACGGCAAATTCCTGAAGAAGTACTATACTTAATCTTTCTTGTTTAAGGAGTATGGTGAAGATCTCATTCTGACGATACTACGTCCAAAGACTGGTTGGAGCATATTCTATCATGTCCATATAACATCTAAATAGATATGTCCAGCTGAAGCTTACCGAAAGTATATCACGTCCATATTACCTCTGATATCACTTTCACCCCAACCTATCATTTATATTCAAAAAATGATGGGTCCACCAAAGTCAGATAAAGTCTTTTTATTATCTCCAGAAAGAGCAAGTTACATATAAAAGCAAACAGTACATCATTGGGGAGGAGCTGTCAAATCACAAAGCTGCTGCGCCAAAGCAGCCATCCTCTCATTCCTGGAGTCCAAGACATTAGCGCGAGCCCGCTCCAGTCGTGCCTCATCATCATTCAGGAGGGATAGTTCGGACCGAGCCTGTACAAAACCAGCGTGAAGGACAACCACACGTGCCAGGTTCTGCTGAGCTGCTTCCATTCGGTCCTTCAGCACATCTCGAGCTGCCGCTGAAGCACGAGCCCACTCCTTTGCATTGATGAGCTTAGCCGCCAATTTGTGGACCCTCGCTTCATTTCCCTCATGTTCAGCCTCACACTTATCCAGCTGGGGAATGACATACCCCAAGATGACCTGCTCCTCATTCATCTCTTGCTGCTGTGCCTCGATGGATTTGCTCAGATTTTTCCTCTGTTCAGCAAGTCTCACAGTCAAGGAGTCATACTCAGCCTGAAACATATCATCGACGCTGGTTCTAGATAGCTGCAAATATTCGTTAATGGGTTGTTCTAGACCATTAACTATTTGCTCCAGAGCATCGGCTCGTCCAGTGTCATCGAAATTTCTAATCTGCGCTATGGTGAGATTGGAGGACATCTTCACAGCATCAAAGCCCAGATCCTCTCCAGTACCATGGATATCAGCGATTTCAAAGCGACATAGAATATGCTAATAAATTGTTCAACTAGCATGTTAAAATACGAATGGACGCTGGGAGTGGCCGCGATATCAGCAAACCCCCTTTGTGGAATGTTGGCAGAGGATGTTGCCACAATTGTCGCTTCAGCAGACGGCACGACAAAAGAAGAGACGCCAACAACAGTTGAAGTTGCTGGCATACTGGACGAAGGAAGTGAAGTCGCGATGATAGGCTCGTCCTCCTCTGAAAATATCGGGACTGTATTGGGCGAGGTTACACCCAAAAATATTGCGGAAGAAGGATCGACAGCTTCAAAGCTCGCTCCCTCAACGTCGGACATCGCCACTTCATAGGTTGGGTCCGTAACAAAATCAAAAGTTTTGTCGACTCCGCCTTCCCCTGAGACGTCTTCCCCTGAAAAGAAGACAAGAGAAAGTTAATATCAATTTGATGTTAATTTTCTTAAAAAAGAGGCGTAAGGACAATATTTACCCATGGCTAATGGTATATATGTCGCGTCCGCAACCAGTACAGCTAAATCATTTCTTAATGATGCTAAGCAAACTGTCATACCTGGAGAGGAGGGCGCACCAAATGACGACTGAGGGTAGTCATCCAAGTCTTCACCCATATCCAATCGAGGTTCATCAGGTAGAATCTCGCCAGAGATACTTACAGATGAAGAAGGGGCTGGACCCATTATTGATCTGGATAAAGATATCCTTAAATTGCTCGGTCTCGAAGGTGACCTCACTGCACTACCAGTAGCGGTAGTAGCGACAGCAGTATCGAGCAAAGAATCTTCGGCACTATCAGCCGAAACTGTGGAGGTTCCCTCTCTAAAAGTCGAAGGACCTTCGATCAAAAAATCACCCTCAATAGGGGAAACAGCAGGCTCACTCCTAGGAGCCTCATGGCTGGAAGTCCTTGGAGGACCACTGACAGTCTTCTTTTTCTTGCGAGGGAAAGTCGCTTTCAGAGTAGGAGCCCTTCGCTTACTGGGGATAACGAGAGGCTCTGCAGGCAGAGGTATTATGCCTCTCGGTACTGTCAATAAAAACTCATCTGGTCCGACAGGATCTTCACCTTCATCAGAGGAGACTGATGGAACCTCCTCTCTTCCAGTGGACTTATGAGAGGGCATCCTAAAACTCCCACGCATATCAAAATCACGATGGAGGGTATTGATGGCCACAACAAATTGTGCATATGAATGGAGGATGCGCAACTCCATAGAGAGAGAAGTCGCAGGTAAAGTAAAGGTTGCTCCAGTAAAACCCATCATGAAGTACCGCCACCCTCTGGCTCCATCAATAAGTCCATCTCTGGACTTGAAGCTGGTGATGGCATTTCCCACGTGCAATTGATCATACCCAAACTGCCTGGCGAACCGACTGGGCAGATAGGGCTCCAAGAAGCAATGGTCCTCACTTCTATACAGTAAGTGGGAAGGTCTAATGTAGACCAACCAGTAGAAGGCTTCAGAAGAAAGAATGGTTCTCCCATGACCTTCATCCTTGAGTTTTGCCCCCTGCTGATTGATATGTACAGTGGGGACGATACAGAAGAGCTTCCAGCTATGAGCAAAATTTAATGCTCGCCGGCAATCTGTGACGGTCGTCACGTTCCAAGAGGAATTATTATAATTCAACAAGAAGTTATTCCCTGAACTACTGGAGGAACCGGGAGACATCACCCTGGGGTTATGAAGAATTAACCATCCCATCAGATATAGGAATGGTAACTCTACCTTGAGAAAGTTTTTACGCCGTGACTTATCAGCGAGAAGCCCATTAGTAAGGGCCCTCAGGCCAGCTTGTATCCGGCATACCATGGCAGGGAGCAGGCCCAGTCTTGCCCCAAATATCAAATGCACTGCAGGCCATAAAGTGTTGCGATGAATGCGATCTGCAGATGTGATGCCAGGTACTACCAATCGGCGTAGCCATACAGAGAGGAAGCCAGCCAGTTGAGCTTCCCTTGACAGAGGCTTGTGGCAATGCCTCATATAACTGTAGGCTTTAGTTCCTGCAGGATAACCCTCAATCTCCTCATCAAGAACTTGATCTGAAGCTCCAGCATCTTCAATAAGATCGTCGACTATTTGAGCATTAAGCACGCTCAGAAGATTCAAGGGCTTATCTCTGCTATCCACAACTTTGTCTGGCTTAGCACATCTGGCCTGATGAAAGAAAAGATAGAATACCCATTTGTTGGTATGAGCCAAATCAGAGGGCTCATTGTAGAAGGTGGTGCAGGCAAGATAGTGGCACATTAGCTCCTGGTACACTGCCACTACCCGAGGGTTTGTATCCTTCAGCTCCTTGTTTGTGGGAACATACTCTTCATAAGGAGTATCCCCCATTGACAGCTTTGAAATCTCTGCCATCTCGTGAAGGGCCAATCCCAACTCCCCTACTGGAGTAGCGAAAGTCCCAGTGAGCGAAATATACCGCTCTATCAAAGCCAAATACAGGTTGGGGTTGAGAGGCAACCCAACACTGGTGGCACTCACAGCCGAGCACAGACCAATTCTCTCCAGCTCCGTCTGAAAATGCTTCAGGGCCCAGGCAGTTAAACGAGCCCATCGAAGATTTCCAGGGCTAACCCATCCGCTGGTCCGAGGATTAACCTTGGGGTATACTCCTCCCCGCCCCATAAAGTAATTGTAAAAAGTCGATATTTGAATCGGCTGGAGTAGTGCAGTGTCTTCACTCGGGACACTGTCCGAAAATAATCCCCTGAAAGGCATAACCGGACCTGAAGGACGGCTCACAAATAATCCTCGGTCTGATCCTTTCTGATAGAATATCTTCCCCATCTGGCCGTGAAGATCAGGAGTCAAGGTCCTTGACATCTTCCTGGGATGCGTGGCATAGAAGAATGCCGAGATAGGGTAATCTCTAAACATCCTTGGCAGGTACATAACCATGCCCTCAGCAGTAAAAATCCAGTTTTTCTTCTTGGGCTTCGTCTGGGATTGTTTATCAATCATATCCTCGAACAGAAAAGCTGGTTTTATATATTTATCCCCATCTATATACGTCAGGGGCTCCCCGCTGATCATACTCAACAGCATGCGTTCTCCCTGGGACGAGATCAGGATTCTCTTTCCTTCAGGATAGTTGTCTCCAGAAATGGGGAATGTCACATGGGACAAATCCTCCAGATAATTGGAGTTCAGCATCCCAGCAGCAGAACCTATCACTTCAGCCAAATGAGGGATCTGCAAGTCCCCTACAAAATGCAAGAAGAACAAGTCAATTTCTACACTAGACATTACAGTCTTGCAGTTTACGCCAAAGATCAACAGTCTGTGCTTTTACGCCAAGACTGCAAAAACTTGAGCTCTTACGCCGGAACCTATTTTCGAGGCATAAAATTCAAGATTGGCAGTATACACAAAAATTTAACAGTCTATGATTTTTACGCCAGACTATCAAAATTTGAGTTTTTACGCCAGAATTTTCATCCAGAGCGTAACACTCAAAGTTTGTAGTATACGCCAAATTTCGATAGTCAAACCTTTTACGCCAGACTGCGAAAATATGGAGTTTTTACGCTGACACATTAGGAATGTGGGCGTAAATGATAAAATATCTCTGTGCATCATCTTCCTCGAAGAGGCTATCAGCACAGAAGATGACCTAGCGCGTTCACGTACAACGTGTACGAAGGGTTTCCTTCGTTTTTCTCGTCCCAAAAGCTTTACCTATGACGCCTGGTGCACAACTTGACGCTGGGGCACTTCGTTCAGAGCGGGGTTCGCTCAGCCCGACAGGAGTCGCTCGTGCTTGAACGGAGGAGCGAGAAGAAGAGACAGCTTTCTTTCCCTTAGAGGTGGAAGTTGGTTTCGGTGCCATGGCTAAAACACAGAGTTCTCGAGAAAGAGACGAAGAAGAGCTCTCAAAGAGACGAAAGTTTTCTTGGCAAAAGACAGATGAAGAGTTTCTCTCTGAAAGCCTTGGGGTATTTATAGAGTTCAGATAACTTTTCAAATTTCTAACCAAATTCGATATTTAATATTCGATTATGATTTGGGGACCACGTTAGCCTATCATTTAAGAGAAGAAGACGGACGGTCAGTGGATCCAAAATTTACGCACAGAGCAGATCTATAATTTTTTTCGCTCAGGAGTTCTTACGCTCAAGAGACCACAAATATATGATTTTACGCTCAGAGACTATAAGTCTATGGTTTTACGCCCGGATGCTTTTATGCTCGGTAGCTTTTACGCTCGAGAGGCTACAAACCTACGACTTTATGTTCAGAAGCTACAAATCTATGATTTCAGGCTCAGGAGTTCTTACGCTCAAAGGCTACAAATCTATGATTTCACACTCAGAGACTATAAGTCTATGGTTTTACGCCCGGATGCTTTTATGCTCGGTAGCTTTTACGCTCGAGAGGCTACAAACCTACGACTTTATGTTTAGAGGCTAAAAATCTATGATTTTACGCTCAGAAGCTTTTTTACGCTCGGTAGCTACAAATCTATGATTCTATGCTCAACAGCTACAGATGGCCAACCGCAAGGATTTTACGCAGAAATGCTCCTTCTTGGCTACAAAATATTCCAAGTGCCCAAAACATACAGAGTTCGACATTGATGAGGATTCTTCTTCTTGGGTCGATTGGAAGTTCATCCAAAGAACAGTCAGAATCTTTTACAAAAGTTCAAGTATGGTTTGTTTGACGGACATTTTTTGCCCTATTTTTCAAAGAATTTTCGGAAAATCATTCTTGAAGATGATGGTCTGAACAAGAATTCTTCCTATCAGAGAAGTGACAGTTCAGAATCATACGCGGGTCCTCGTTCAAAACAGTATGACAGTTCAGATTTTCAACTTAATGCTAAAGAAGCTTTCTACGCGTCTTCAGTTACGCGTAAAAGACAGGACGAGATCAGATATTTTTTTATCAGAGTTGGCGTAAAGTATTTCGGACGTGTTGAAGCTATACATATTCAGACTTTCTCACAGCAAATATGGCAATCATCAAATGCGTAAAAGAAGACAAATCTTATTAATAATGATTACATATGATGGAAATCCAGTTACAAAGGGTTTTTCATCTTCATGATTACATATGATGGAAATCCTTGTTTTGCCAAGGGTTTCTCATTTTCATTTAAGATTACGCCGAGAATCTGTTCTGCCGGGTTCTCATATTGGTGGAGATCTTTCTCCGTCTTCTTCAGCAGTTAATCAGCTTCCGCGGCTGATTAACAAGAAAAAGATTAATGGCGGGAGGATACAAAACTAGGCCTATGTAAATTATTCAGAGCCCATCCTCCATACGCCATGACAGATTGAGTTGGGATTCAAACCCAATTCAATACTGGAATAAAGGTCCAGACTGTCTACCATCGTCCACCGTCATGAGGGGAAAAACTACAGCTTGCAAGCTGTGTGGCCAAATGAGACCCTTCCTCTCTCCTGGACGAATTGCCATATGAAATTGCTGATCATCCCGAGCAAAGGAAGCTATGATAGCCTTCCATGATCCATCGTTGTAGAGGACATTTGCTCGAAGATGCCTCTTTTTATGGCTCCTTATGAACGGGAAGAACATGATCTTGTTCTTCTTCTTCTTCCTCAAGTGAGCATGACGGAACTCGGCAACCATTTTTGTGTGGTGAAGGAAGTGTGGGGAAAAACAAGTTAACTCAATCGCCTTTATATAGGCAGAGGAGATCACATTGAATCCCAACAAATTCCTAAATATTTGTCGAGAAATCAGCCTCGTGGAACGAGTCAAAATTGACCGTTTCATGCTTCATTCAAAGTGTTTTAAATTACGAGAAATTTGAAAACTTTGAAGGGGGTCTTGTAGAAGCATGAAAAATATGCTACAAGATTATACGCAATATGCATGAAGCCCGCGTAAAACAGAGTTTCATGCTGTGTAGCGTAAATTATGACTTCAGAGCCATTGGCGTAACAGCATAGCTTCAACGCTATACAGCGTAAAATATTGCTCCAGAACAACCGGCGTAATGCAGTTTCTCCAGACTGCTTCAGCGTAAAAAGGTTGCTACATCCCCACTTTGACGTAAAACATATGCCTGCTTTTAATGCAGCGTGGAGTTGTACGAGGGACGCTTCGAATTCCCCGAATGAACCTGTCAGACAGTACAATGAACCTGGCTCTTGACAAAGAGCACTACACAACTATCGAGAGGACGGCTGTAATGATGATTATACACAGAGTCTCAGACTGTCGTTTAGTGATAAAACCTTGATTTAAGTCATCGTTTATGCAATCAAGGAATACGCTGCCTATTTACACAGACAGACATGAGATTTTACGCTCAGGATGAGATAAAGCTGACTGCCACGTCAAAAGCTGCTCTTCGTACAGAACTCGAGGCACGCCTCTGCAATTAATGCGCGAGATGGGGGCAGATCTCTGCATTTAATGCACGAGATTTTGTTCTACTTTTTATGACTGGATGAGCTATAATTAGGACTAATACGTCCACATCACCGTCCTTGCACATTACGCTATCAGGCTATTTTCAACTATAGGAGTACGCCGTATGTTATCTCCTCGAAATACGCCAACCTGGCTATTTTCAGCTATAGGAGTACGCCATATGCTATCTCCTCGAAATACGCCAACCCAGGCTATATTTGCAAAGGTATGTGAATAGGCTATATGGTCCATAATACGCTCAAGACCTCAGTCAAAGAAGGATAATTGGCTATCTCTATGCCGGCTACATATCCTTGCAGCATCAGGCTTCTACGCCTACTTGGTTTCTACGCCTACCTGGCTTCTACGCCAACCTGACAGCTATTGGGCTTCTACGCCTATATGTCAGCTATTGGGCTTCTATGCCTACTGGGCTTCTACGCCTATATGTCAGCTATTGGGCTTCTATGCCTATTGGGCTTCCACGCCTACTTGGCTTTTACGCCATCAGAACAGCTATTTGGTTTTTACGCCAATGGTGACAGTTATTTGGCTTATACGCCAATCATCTCTACGCGAGGAGCAGTTACCTACGTGACTTGTATGCCGTGATCTTCGCAGCAGTTATACGCATTATCTCTTAATGGGACACGCGTCACACGCTTATTCAGAAGATCATTTATACGTGGGTGGCAGTTATTACAACCGCCGCATAAAGAGCGCTCCACTCTCCACTGTTCGGCTTCTACGCCAACTGGACGGTTATGGCAATTGGACTCTATAAATAGAGACCTCTATTGACAGAGGTCAGGGGTCGAAGACTTTGAGCTGAAGAACTTAAAGTTAGAAAATTGAGAGAAAAGAGTCTAGAGCATAGACATAGAGCAGTGACGACTTTGGCATCAAGCGTCCAATCCCTCTTGCGATCATTTGAAGCTTCTTCTTCTTCTACAACACTTCTTCGTCATCGTGTGGTCCAAGGGACAAAGTGATCGACGGCAGATCAGACTCCCATAGCAATATTTACCCAGATTTAAATTTTGTACTTAACATCCTCGTATAGGATTAATAGTGCTTCTTGTTTGTAAACCTAAGAAAAGGTTTCGTATAAACCTGTTTTTATTTCTTTCGTTTATTATCAAATATAGGCGTATGGGCTTTAACCACTCTGGTGAACCGTAGTAACTAGCACGCACTATGGTAGTCGTGTCCGATGGTCGCTACCCCCTCGATATATCGATTGATGGTGTCACGATGGTCGCTACCCCCGCGGTATGACGGTTGATGATGTTCCTGACGTGTGTGTGAGTTGTGAGATTAGATAAAGTAGCCTACCCGTGCCCATACGTCAAAAAGTTGTCCTCATTTACAATCATATAGATTGTCTTGTACAGCGTACTTATATATTTTTAAACATTATGCATGTTTACTGTATTCAATTGGCTTGCTTCTATGTATCTTATTATCTTCCTCTGAGGACTGGTCCCTT
The DNA here is from genome assembly GCA_036927795.1 of Iris macrosiphon. Lineage (NCBI taxonomy): Eukaryota > Viridiplantae > Streptophyta > Magnoliopsida > Asparagales > Iridaceae > Iris > Iris macrosiphon. The sequence continues at coordinate 15,479,393 of JAYESA010000002.1, forward strand.
TCCAGGTGTAGATATTCATGACTATTCGCAGGAGCACGGATCAGGACTTACTACTTATCTCTTCCGAGGGGGTCTTACCTTCTGAGCATCCTTGATTATCTCTAGCGATGGATACTTTAGCTGACACTCTTATATCATCACCTTATTGGTCATTTTACTCTTCTCTCTCATTTTTAGTTGATATAGTCATTGGTAGTGGATTTGTCTCCACCCTACTATCATTGTTGGATTATTCAGACTCTTTATTCTAGTTTAGTTATTTCTTTTCCATGACTTCTTGTGTGGATGAGATTAGTATTTCTGTGACTTGTGACATTACATATACCACATGTGAGTTATTATTCATATTACAGCGTATGTGTGTATTATAATATCCATATACTGGAGTTGTCATATACATACGGCTGACATGCTTACGTGTTCCTAGTCCTACGTATTTTGGGACTAGGACGGGACATATTTTTGTGGTGGCCCATGCAGTTCGAGAGCATATTGTCTCGGTTACGTTACTATACCGAGCAAGCCTGCGCATAGGATTAGAGTATAGGATCTCATCCACTTATTTAATCACCTTCCTTGATTTTATTTCGCATTCTCATTTGATTTTTTGTATTGCATCTCGCTTGATCCTTTCACAACATCAATCTTATCTTTTCTTTCGTGCTTGTTAGAGGTTAGCAAGGTGCCTTGTGCCAGGTATATACACTATATTATTTAATTATACTATTAGTTAAATTCTTGTAAGTGGGATAATATGCCTCATAATCTAGTATCATATAGTCCTTCTGACCAAGTAATGAAGTATATATGAATGACACCAACTATAGGTTTGCATAAGAAGATAGTGTTTATCTAGACCATATAACTTTAGTGTTTATCTAGACTGTAGAAATTAGAGGCCCATACACCCATTTGGTTGACTTTAGACTTAGACAAAAAATTAGTATGGCAACTGTAGAGGCACAACACCGATCTTCTTGGTGAACTTAAATTATTCTGTACATTCCTCCATCATAATCAAGCGTACTTATATTATTTTTTACTACCTCGACTTATGCTGCTATTATAGCCTAGTTTTGCATGCTTATTCTTTTATTGAGCTTGTTCATGACATATGTATTATTGGGGGCCCACACTAATACATTGTCTAAATCAGAATCGGTGTATTATGGTCTGATCAACCATAGTACGTTTGGTTCGATCTTTGTATCACTACTTTACGTGGATTGAGATATAGTTGACTCAACTTGTTAGACGAATATACTTGTCCTCTAGATTGGCCAGAGCATATCATGTCAGGTACATAACTGTTCTGATATGAACATGCATATAGGAATTTACCAAAATAAGATTTTAATCCACAACTATCTTGGTAACTCCCTTTCGAATTCTCTAATCCCTTTGAATCCCGTACTCGTATTCTATCACCTCCTCCTTGAACTCTTTATTGTTGTTTTCTGTCTTCCCCTATTTCGGAAAGACGAACGTTCGTGCTTAGTATAAGTTTGATGCGCGGATAATACTAGATGTACTTCGTAGGCCAAGAACTCATGATGACAAACAAGAGAGCGCAGGCATAGGAAGTCGTAGATACAGGTACGACCTCATTTATATGTGTCATTTCATACTCATGACCCCCTATATGACACGAGATCTTAGGTACATAATAGACGTAGAATTATATATATGGTAGTTCAGCAGATATGAGGATATATTGATATTCTACCCATATGTCATACACACGATGCTAATAGATGACGAGAGTAGCAGTAGTAGTATTCTTTTTCTATCACCATCTCGCCCCTTGGGGTAGCTCATCTTCTCTTCTATATCCATTCCTTATCTCGTGCTTAACTCTTCCTATAATAGTCGTATCCTTTCGTGCCATTATGAATTCTTTAGTTTACTTCGACCCCATTCTTATTTTGTTTGTTAAAAATATAAATGGTTTAGTAAATAATTAACAACTAAATGATGAGTACATAATGATAACCCTTATGTATATGCACTATAGCAATAGCTGTATCCTCTTATTTTAAAATCTTAAGTAGCATCCCTTAGTCTAAACAAGAATTAGTTAGATTTTTTGAAATAGTTTATACTCCTAATAGTTTTATAAAGTTAGTCAAGACCATAAGTGTTGCCCTAAAACTTAGACTATGCTTAAGAAAGAATTGAAGGCACTTGTTACGAATTGATGACTATGACAAATCGCTGGCGAAGTAGCGACAGCTGCAGCTAGACCGTTATAGTAGAGTAGTCGAAGTATTTGCAGACATATTTGTCAGGTGGCATGGCAGTATTAGACTACGAAACTTGACGGTTATAAAAAAAAACCCATAGTTATGAGATTCCAGACAGGTATCCGAAGGTTCTCGATCCAATAAATAAATTTGTCCTACTATCTTGACAATAGCCTCAAGAGACTTTGACTACTGGTAAAATTCTTGTAAGTTGGGTAGTGTAGATGAGTTAGAAATAGAATAGTGTATGGACAATAAATGAGGAAGTATTAGAATGACAGACCATGACTTTTAGGAAACACTGCTAGATAGCAATGTAATGTAATAACTATAGTGATTATTATGAATGTGGGTTGTGTCAATTTCGAGGACGAAATTTTTGTGTAAGTTAGATAGAATATAAAATCCCTAATTTTAAAAACCGTATTAACTATTTAATTAATTATTTAATTAATTTATAGTAATTATTAGCTAATTAGAAGAAATAAAATTTATTAGATTTTTATTTCTAGGTGTTTACGTAATAGAGGATTTACGGAGCAATTATTATTTTTTCTTAATTTATCCCATATAGGAGACATTGTGGACAGTTGATAGACTAATTGTATGACTAAAATAAATTTCTAGAATTATATATATATATATATATATATATATATATATATATATATATATATATATATATATATATATATAAAGAGAGAGAGAGAGAGAGAGTTTATTATAAAATGAAAATAGAAAAGAAATTAGAAAAGAATAGAGAGAAAAAGAATACAAGAAAATAAAAGAAAAAGAAATTAAAAACCTACCCAAAACCCATTAGCAAACCCTACCCGCTGATACTTAAAACCCTAACCCGCTTAAAACCGAACACCCCCAGACCCGTTTACAGCAGCTGCCGCTGCCAAGGCTCTGCGCGCGCCGTATTCCTCTCCCCGCTCCTTCTAGATATATACATAATTGATAAACCCTAACCCTAAGTCTTCCTCTCCCCGACCTGACCACCACCGCCGCCGTTCACCGGAGCAGCCGCCCGCTCGTCCGCGTCAACGCCCGCGCGCCGCGACAGCGAATACACGGCAGCGAAGCTCTGTTCGCGCCTCATTTTTTGCGCCATCGCTCGACCAAACTCGACTCCGGCTTCACCGGTATGTTCACGACCTATCCCTCTTCCAACTTTGTGTGTTAGTTTACTTCGAACAGCGCGTAACCCTAGACGAAAACCGAGGCAAAGTTGGAGAAAAACGACTACTTTTATTCTCAGAAAAACTGTTGTAAACATCAATGTTTACAAACTCGTATATCCCACCACAGAGATCTGAATTTAGTTTTTCTTCTTGCTATGCGAAGACCACCTAACCGAGATTAATTTCTGTTAATTATATTATTCTATTTGATACTGCATGTTGAATTAAATTAGGTTAAAAATTCATAAAAATCTGTTTTTCAACTTCTAAAACTTGTGATACGGAGCGCGCTCCGCCAAACGGGACCGTCCCGTTGCATACCAATTACACCGAAAGGCGCATATGATATGTCCAGACATGTGGGCTTTCGCAAAAAGTGATTCGGACGCGTGTGCGAGTCAGAATCACCCCGTATCCGTGAAAAGGTTCCGTATCGCAACTTTTGTAAAATACCGCACCATTTAGTGTACGCTCGTTAGAACGCGACAAAACTTGCGCCATTGGATTCGTGGCATCACGCTGGTCCTGTGACCCAATTTTCACGCAATTTTGAGACAGTTGACAAGCCGCCTATTTACGGGCCCCATTGTTGACTTTTTGGACAAATTTGTGTTCGTCTCACCGGAATCCAAAATTGGACATACCGTTGAGTTCGTATTGACGTTTAAAATTGGTTTGACCTATAATTTGCCCTATTTAGAGACCTTTATCTCTTGCACGCTTTTCGGTAAAAAGTGGCCACATGTGGATCCCGTTTTCACCCGAAATTACCGTTTTGCCCCTGTGTCCAAATTGGACGAAAGGGTAGTGTTTTCTAGCTATCTCGCTTATTCTGGGAATGTTGATGATGTTTATTTCAGCATCCGAAGATGTTCATTCTGAGGCCGTAGTTTCTGATCATGTGTGCTTGACTCTTGGACGTTACACTTTGCAGCTTTCTTACCAGGCAAGATACCTTATCAAATTATTTACAGTACTTTGTATGCTTATTATATTTCTGTATATTCATTTTATTTCTGTATATTCATTGCATATGTAGTTTCCTTCAGTCATTACTATATATTAGATATGTTGACACACATATGGTACTTAGTATCATGAGAGGACAATCAGTAGACATATGGGCTTTAACCACTCTGGTGAACCGTAGTAACTAGCACGCACTATGGTAGTCGTGTCCGATGGTCGCTACCCCCGCGGTATGACGGTTGATGATGTTCCTGACGTGTGTGTGAGTTATGAGATTAGATAGAGTAGCCTACCCGTGCCCATACGTCAAAAAATTATCCTCATTTGCATTCATATAGATTATCTTGTACAACGTACTTATATATTTTCAAGCATTATGCATGTTTACTGTATTCAGTTGGCTTGCTTCTATGTATTTTGTTATGTCCCTCTGAGGACCTGGTCCCTTTTCAGGTGTATATGTTCATGACTATTCGCAGGAGCACGGATCAGGACTTACTACTTATCTCTTCTGAGGGGGTCTTACCTTCTGAGCATCCTTGATTATCTCTAGCGATGGATACTTTAGCTGACACTCTTATATCATCACCTTATTGGTCATTTTACTCTTCTCTCTCATTTTTAGTTCATATAGTCATTGGTAGTGGATTTGTCTCCACTCGACTATCATTGTTGGATTATTCAGACTCTTTATTCTAGTTTAGTTATTTCTTTTTAATGACTTGTTGTGTGGATGAGATTACTATTTCTGTGACTTGTGACATTACATATACCACATGTGAGTTATTATTCATATTACAGCGTATGTGTGTATTATGGTATCAATATACTGGAGTTGCCATATACATACGGCTGGCATGCTTACGTGTTCCTAGTCCTACGTATTTTGGGACTGGGGCGTGACAGTTGTAGTTAGAACTTATTCATCTATAAATTTTCAATGGGTAGTACATAACTTGTGATTTGATCACATCAGCTGGTAGACTATGCCATCGCACTATGCTAAAGTAGTTATGTTCAGTTGATGTCCTGAAATGCTTCGTATGTTAACTTAGTGTTTAGATCGTCAATGGTCATGGACGACTTGTGCACAAGGTATATGGTTCCTACGAACGGTCGTTGGGCGCCGGGGCCGATTCGTCCCGGGCGGAACAACAATTATGAGGCATAAGTTTGTAGCGGGGCTCGCTACCTGCGCTGCAAGCATCGCCGTCTACCCAAACTATTGTCCATGATGGCTAGTCAAGACAGTGATCCTTATGTATATTTAAACTGTGCAAACTAACTATGTCTTCGTGGCAAGAAAGATCATGGTAAGTTCTGTACAAGTGGTTCAGATGGTGCAGGTAAAAGTTACCGAACGGTGACACATTTTGTTTTGTCATTCCATTCTATCGTATATATAAAGAATTGAACTAAGACAAGATAGAAAGATCACATAATAATAATGTTGCATGTTCACATGAATACGATGTCGATTTGGTATATTGGGTTAGCTCGCCCTCACCGGTACTTTTTAAAGTATTGACCCTCGTTGCAGCAGGTTCTCCGAGCCAAGGCGACGCGGCGAGGAGCTGAAGCTTCCCCCAACCTTTCACTGATCTGGTGCATTCATGTTTGTGACTTTTGGAGCCCAAGTACATAATCTCAAGGAGCTCACACATACCTTTTGAAAGCTCCTAAGCGATATTGCTAACACGCACCCAAGGTTGTTTGCTTTTTGGAAATATTAGTAAGGAATGTAATGTATGGATCGACTATCTCATTTTGCATCCAAGTTGTAAGTCCGTGCGGCATCCTTATTTCTTTTGAGTCAAAAGTCTGTAACCAGATGCTCATTATCAATAAAGAAAACTTTTCTATATCTCAATGTGTGATATCCCATTTGCGTACTCTGCTGCATTTGTTCTAAAGTATATCATTATGCCTAGGCCTTGTGAACGTGCGCCTTATGCTTGCACGGCATAACGGCTAGGAGACGATTATCGATTTACCAAAAATCGAAACGTGACACGACGCGGTTCTGAACGGGCTGAGCGGAGGCCGGAGGGGGTCGTGCTGAGCGAGGCAGCCCGGGAGGAGGAGATCGGAGGAGTGGGAGGAGGACGAGAGTAGTTGGAGAGGTGGAGGGGGTTGGAGAAGAGTGAAGGAGCGGAAAGAGGAGGCCGGTGTCATGCCCGCATCTCCTGTAGGCAAATCGGCCGTTCCCACTAGGCGAGAATTATCGCGCTAGCGCTCCCGCGGAACGATCGCTTTGACCCATCCGGGCGTGATGCCGCACGAGCGTGAGCTACGTCCGTGCAAGGCCGTGGTTCATTGGCTAGTGGTAAGAGTTCTAAGCCACAGAGTCGCACAGATTGTCCGAGTGCAGCGGAGTTTATGAACGCATAGGCGATCGGTAACAAGTTCACTGAGTCGACAATAGCAGAAGCATTGAATAACACAAGTTGAAGTAAAATTCTTTATTGATATAAACAAGTGTTACAGGCAGCGCATAGCCAGGATTACAAGTCGCTCAAGCCTCTCTCTCTGAAACAATAAAAGCGTGCCAAGTGGCTACAATTGTGGAATGATTGTACAGGCGATGTTCGGGCGATTTTCGAACATTATGTCTTGTATATGTGCTTCGGTTCCGGACGCAACGCTCCAAGGCTCCGGAGTGATCTCCACGCCTTAGGATCAGTTTCATGCAAAGATTGAATAGCCTAATTCGTGTGGCAGTGCGCTGTGCGACATAAGAGGAAACACGACGAGACTTACCAACTTACCATTTGTCCTTCCTTGTCCAAGGCAAACAAGTTAATTTAAGCACGAGCATTCATAATGAAAAACCAAGGCAATAGCATATGCAACACGAGTATTGTTATATCAAGATTGTTCAGGTGTTCAGTTGTTCTTTCGATGCGATGCAATGACTCGCACGCGGATAGCCGCTAAGCAATGATGACTTATCTATATGAACATGAGCCGCTGGCATAGCCATGATGGACCAATCTAAGACGAGAATGGAATGCAACGAAAGCACAAGAGGCGCTACGAACCATCTCGCCCGCACACGATGGATCGCACATGAAGTTGTCCCAGACGAGAATGGAATACAACGAAAGCACAAGAGGCGCTACAAACCATCTCGCCCGCACACGAGGGACCACACGTGAAGTTCCATTCGGATCGGAGCGGCCCCAGTGCCCCGGTGACCGTCCGTGGAACTATACATCGTTTCTCAGTTCTCCGTGACATGCAATTATTGGTATTTCCAATTTCACGAGATACACGAGAACACGAGATGCTTGAATCCCGATTCTTGTAAAGTGAATAACTTGCCTTGATGCATTTCCCCTGGGGCGGGGATTGCCTTGGTGACCTAACGGTACCGGATACTTTCAGGATCATTCTTGCACGGAACGACTATTAGATAGTCTACCGAGAAAAACTAAATGAATGCATGACATGCACAGTGTTACACAATTGAGGCATAGTTTTTGCGACAAGCATCGAACGGGGCAATATATATAAGCAGGCAAGCATGCATTTATATAACATAAGTATTCACGTTAGCTCGGGCCCGAAGGTAAGCCGAGGAGTAAAACCGTAAGGGACTTCCCGAGCGACACGATCTAGGGTAACATGCGAGGGTCTGAATACAAACAATATTTCAATTCCATGTTCTAACATAAACAATACAAGTTGGGATTATTCCCTTAGCTAGGTGAGTTGTATTCTTATTAGCATCCAGGGGGTGATTTACCTAGCGACTAGCATGTATTGCTCCATATTTTAAATGTGCTGGCTAAGCAAAGACAAGTTCACCGTAGCCACCCACCTTAGCAATGATTTGCCTCAGTCGAGTGATACTCCGAGCGAGCCTCTGAAAGCCTAAGTCAAAATCCTGTAGGGACAAGTTTGGATATCCTTTGCCTCAAACGAGTATTCTCGCCTGAGCAAAGTGGATCGGGACATTGCACTTTTGTCGTTTGAATCGGCAGTCCGCTTGAGCGGAACGGGGTATTACAGCCGGGGGAGGGGGGGAGGAGCGGGAGGAAGAGGAGAGGGACTTGAGAGGAGGATGAGGAGGAGGCGGTGGCCGAAGGGGAGTGGGGGAACGGGAGGAGGAGGCCAGAGAGGGACGGACGAGCGGAGGAGGAGCTAGCCCTGAATGTTTTTTTAATGCCTTTACCAAGAGCCTAAAAGAAAGGAGTAGGCTAAGATGATTTAAATATTTAAAAGATATTTTTATCCTGATATAAATACGATTCGATATTTAAGAATTTATGTAAACTATATAGTTAAAATATTTTTAGTATTTGAATTATATAATAGTATAGAAGTATAGATAGATAATATTTAAAAAAAATATAATATGAAGTTTCTATGCAAGGATACGAAATTATAAATATGAAGTTTAGTTCATCTCTACTCTTATAATGAAGCCTTAAAACGAATTTATGTAAATACTTCACTATTTTTTAGATAAAAAAATATTTAAATATATAATATTATTTATTTGCAACTAAACAATTCTAACTAAAGTGGTTAAGATAAGAGTTAATTTTTTTGGTTGTTTGAGTTCGATTCCTAGAAATGATAATATTTATAATAATTTTTTATATTTAAATTTTTTTATGCATGTGAAACGGGATATGAGCCATATGCTCATATTCCTACATGAGCCAATGCACATGTGGACCAATAGGAATATAGTGTACTAGTGCACATTGGTGCATATGTGAATTTTCTACATGAGCCATGCATATGTGGACCAATAGAAATGGATTCCTACATCCCATGTGCAACCATGTGCACCAGTACACTCCATTCCTATTGGTCTACATGTGCATTGGCTATTGTAGGAATATGAGTCTATGACTCATCTCCCTTTTTTTTCATATATATATATATTCTTTCCAAAAATATTATTTATTATATTTATTAATTAAAATTAATATGGATATCTAGGTAATACAAGGGTTGTCATTTGTTATTCCTAATTACAACTGCTCTTAAATGCGAGTCTCTAAAACGAAGGCATTGGAAAATTGACTTTACTGCTGTCCTACAAATTATGTTTCCTATTTTTGTCTCCACTCTATTACATGTGGACCCCAACCCTTATTAAAAAAAAAGAGAGCCCACATGTAATAGAGAAGGAATAGAAATATGGAACATAATTACATGACAGCAGATCTGCTCTGTATTTAGCTTCATTCTTTCATTAAAAAATAATTTTTTTTTGATACAAGTGTCTTTTAATCTTTCTAATAATAAATACGTACAATTCACGTATATATATATATATATATATATATATATATATATATATATATATATATATATTAGAAGATCTAGTTTCATGTACTAGTTTTTTGTTAGTTAGTTAATAATGTTATCAGAACAGAAGAAAAGGTCAATTATTCCATAAATAAATTTATTTATATCTAAACCCAACGACTTGACATGAATTCTAACCTGACTTAGCCCTGAAACAAAACACATGGACCCGAACCAGAACAAAATCCAGTCCGAACTTGAAACCAAACACGTCTAACCGTACCCCAATCACAATTCGACTAGAGAATACTTTCATTTCCATACGAAATAAAAACCCCCACATGCCTTATATCCTGAAAACAATTTTCTCAGCCTTGATTTCCTAGAAATATTTAGAAAGAAATAAAAACACCCACATGCCTTTATATATGTAATTAAAATAATTTTCTCATCCTTAATTTCGTAGAAATTTTTAAAAAGCCTCCTCCTACAAAATTCAAACTTATACATATAAATTGTCGGAAAAAAAAATGCTAAATAGTATAGCTTGTCAAACAAACAAGGATATTGTATTTTCTAACACCAATGTCTCGTAATGCTAACAACAAAAAATTTCGTGACTAATATCTCATACAAATATGTTCTACTCTCGGCATTATGAATCTAGCGACTATGGTGAGGGAGCCCTATACACCGTCCTACCTGTCAGTCTCAAAGTGTAATTTATTTCAAATATTTTTAGGGTAAAATGTCCATTAATATTAACAGTTTATCTTGAAAATAATACATTTTTTGTATAAAGTTTGCAAACAATTAATTAACCTACCACACATGAATTATTAATATGGGACCCAAATAAGGACATGACAACAACCAGCCATAGTACCACACAATAATATTCTTCAAATATATTTAAGGAGACATTTCGAAGAATATAGTTAAGGAGACATTTCTAGAATATACCTAAAAAATAAATATATTATACACCTTTAATATCTTAACCATTAATTGATGGTAGAGTGAAATCAGCAAGCTGGTGGAGATTCCCGGAGAAAATCTCGTTGATTGTTATTTTTGTTGTTATTATTGTTCCAAGAACCATTTAGTTTTATTTTTTGAAAAAAAAACATTTAACTGTCATTAATTGTGAGAATAGAGTTATTCTACTAAGTTTAGGGCTCCAGCTGTTAAAATAAATGCTGAAAGAATCAATGGGTTCGAATCGACCTGCCCCATGGAATTAATTCCAGAGGCAACAAGGACTTGACGACGGAAGCAACACGCAATCCTTAATTAGATTTTGTTTCCTCACATATTTTAAGCACAAATTCTGTTATAGTATATCTCAAAATATTTTTTATAAACTTGTATTACCAAACAATTTTTAGGACTTACTTTTATAGGTCATTTAGTTTTAGGATCTTCTATAATATTTAAAATTTATGTTTAGATTTCCATATCGTGCAGAAATGGACTAGATGGATCTCGACTCAAAGGTTGACTTTGGATGATCATTAGATCTCGTTTGGATATCTACATATTCAAATTTTGTATTTGTCAAGACGGAATCCAAATTCTCTTCTGGACAACATAGAAATCTAAACGCAAAATTCTGATTAGTATTCGAGATCTTAAAATTAAATAATCCTACCTACATTCTGCCAAAAGATTCTCAAAATTAAATTAAATAAATATTTTTAAGATGTCATCAAACAATTTTTTTTCTGAGTACTAAACAGAAAATAAAATAATAAATAATGTTTGACCCAACTTAGCTAGAAAAGTTGAAACAACAATCCATCTAATTTTTTTCAGTAAGTAGTCGTCGTTTTCAAACAACTTGGATAATAAGCAATCACAACCCAAAACATTAAAGGATAAAGTAAGATAGCAATATAAAGGATAAAGTAAGATAGCTATATAAAACCCATCCAACTTTTTTTAAAGGATCGAACTATACACACTCTATCCTCTACTTAACATATTCTATATTAAATTAAATAAAAAGTAAATATATATTAAATGATATGATTATCCATTTTCCAGCCGGCCACCGATGAACTCCGACCAACCCCTCTCACCCTCTCCTCCTTCTCCGGCCGCCCCCGACGAACCCACCCCCTCGCCACCCCGCGCACTCCCCCTCCCGCGTACTACCCTCCACTGACCCGGGTATGTCGTCCTTCGTCGCGCGTCGACCCCTGCGCGAGCGCCTCCGCCGCGTGCAACACCCCTGCGTGCGCGCCTCCGCCACTCGCCGCACGCCCCACCCCATCCGTGCTGGCGCCTCTGCCATACGCCGCCCCTCCTGCGCGCGCCTCCGCCCGCGCGTCCCAGCGACCCTGCTCGCGCGTCCCCGCGCCTCTACCCGCTTGCTGCGTCCCAACGACCCCATCTCGGCGGCGTGGGAGCAGATGACGAGGGTAAAATGGTAATGTAGTGAGATGTGTTTAGAATTTTAATAATTTTTAATTAATTAAATTTGGGTGTGTTTAGCATTTGGAGTATATTAAGTAGAGAATGGGGTGTGTATAGTCCGACCCACCATTCTTAGAAACAAAGTCTACTAATATATAAAGAAGAGAGATCAATATCTCCGTTATTAAATTTTTTTTAATGTTTTGGAAATAGCAACTATTGGCTTTACCGTACATAGTGTAAGTATCTAATCTGTACGATCAGAAACGTTATATCTAACTACTATTATTTCGAAAACATTCGGTAATATTTAATAGCGGATATTCTACTCCTCTCATATTCTAGGGCGGATATTCTACTTCTCTTCTATTTAAATCTCTACTAATATAAGGGGGCTTGAAAATGGTTCAAAATTGGACCGTCGTCTACGTCATATGTGTATCATCAATTAATTACTTAAAACTTTTAATATTACGTAAAAAAATTGTTGATAAAGGTTAAATTTGTTTAACACTCCAGGAATTCGAAAGTGGCCAATCAGGAATAATACCTTCCACCCTGAACCATATGACTTAGAAAAAATATTTGTTTATAATTAGATAAAATTACGTAATTAAACAATTAATTAATTTTTTAAATTTTTTAATTACGTGATGATATATGCTTAGACTTCAAATTTTTTTTATGAAAAGCAGAAATATATTCATAACAAATTATAATTAAAATATAATCAAATATATAACAAATTCTAATTAAAATATAAACATATATAAATAATTTTTAATTTAAATATATTTAAATAATTTTATATAATATTACGAGATGAAAAAATTATTTTACGTACAACCCAAGTGAATTTACTAGTAATTATAATAGTATAGCAAAAATTAATTAGAAATATTGATAAAAAAGAAAAATAGTAAATACAGAAACTCACCTGCCAGTGACCATACTTGGTTCTTAGACAAAATCCCTGCATCCTTTTCCAGCCAGCCTGTCATCAAACATAACAGCCCCCTCGCCTCCCCTTCCCTTCTTTATTGACCTCCCCCAAACTCAAACCTCTGTACGCACACAAACCCCTCAACAGCAACAACAAAATGCCACCACCATTACTATTCTTCTCCATCGCATCAATCCTCACGGCGGCGGCGGCGGCCGCTGGAGCCCTCCCGCGGTTCCGCGAGGCCCCGGCCTTCCGCAACGGCCCCGGATGCCGGCTCGGGCCGAACGCGACGATCCACGTGGCGATGACCCTGGACTCGACCTATCTCCGCGGAAGCCTCGCCGGCGTCCACTCCGTCCTCCACCACTCCTCCTGCCCGGAGAACGTCCGCTTCCACTTCCTCGCCACCAGCCCCAGCCGCCTCCGGCGCTCCCTCCTCTCCGCCTTCCCCTCCCTCCCCTTCTCCATCCACCGCTTCGACCCCTCCCCCGTCCGCCCCCTCATCTCCCTCTCCCTCCGCCCCGCCCTCGACCAGCCCCTCAACTACGCCCGCATCTACCTCGCCGACCTCCTCCCCCGCCGCGTCCCCCGCGTCATCTACCTCGACTCCGACCTCATCCTCGTCGACGACATCTCCACCCTCTGGTCCATCCCCATCCCCGCCCCCCTCGTCCTCGCCGCCCCGGAGTACTGCCACGCCAACTTCACCTCCTACTTCACCCCGACCTTCTGGTCCCACCCCACCTACCCCTCCGTCTTCCTCGCCCGCTCCCGCCCCCCGTGCTACTTCAACACCGGGGTCATGGTCATAGATCTGGAGCGCTGGCGGGCCGGCGGGTTCACGCGGAGGCTCGAGCGGTGGATGGAGGTGCAGAAGAGGGAGGCGCGGATCTACGAGCTGGGCTCGCTGCCGCCCTTCCTTCTGGCGTTCGCCGGGGAGATCGAGCCGGTCGAGCACCGGTGGAACCAGCACGGGCTCGGGGGCGACAATGTGGAGGGCCTCTGCCGGGACCTGCACCCGGGCCCGGTGAGCCTGCTGCACTGGAGCGGGAAGGGGAAGCCCTGGCTCCGGCTCGACGCCGGCAGGCCCTGCCCGCTCGACGGGCTATGGAAGCCCTACGATCTGCTGGCCCGCGGCGGAGAACGGGAGCGGGAGATGATGCTCGTCGACGGATGAAGCGGGGGTGGGGGGGCCCACGCCACAGTGGGTGGGTCGGTGGAATTTTGGGGGCCACGGCGTCTCAAGCCTCGGCCAATTAGCTGGACGAGAGATGGAAGAAAGTGTTACTTGCTACCAGCTGGATGGATCGCTTCTGGCACGAGGGACGCGGTTTTTTTTATTTTTTATTTTTTATATTTGATTTGTTATTTACTTACTTTCTGTGTAAGTAAACTTCTCCCTTGGGCTCCTTTGAGGGAGAGGGGAGGAGAGGAGAGGAGGATTCTTTCTTTGTACAGTAAGAAAGTAAGTTTGGTAAATTATTATTTTTTGCACAGATGCTAGGAATTGGAATTATTGTTACCAGTAACTATAAACTTATTTTTTATTATTTTTATTTTTTTCTCTGCTTCGGCTATTCGAGTTTATGTGTTATATTTTTTCACTGTTTGTTGATTCTAAATTGATTGAATTATGTAGCTGACGGTTTTTAATACTATTATTTTTATTTTTTTCCCTGCTTCGGCTATTCGAGTTAATGTGTTATATTTTTTTCACTGTTTGTTGATTCTAAATTGATTGAATTATGTAGCTGACGGTTTTTAATACTATGTATTTTTTTAAACTGTCACTCTAGTTTATCCAGATAAATGATAAGTAACAGACTTATTTATTTATTTTTTATATATACTTTCATCTGTGGCTATAATAGTCATCCGACCGACGAAGGTTGGTCTATTCCAAGACAGTCCGTCACATTAGTGGCGTCACATTATCACTAGAGTAATGTGTTTGTTAAAAAAGGAGAAGAATTTGTACGGAGTAGCCGAGCTAAAGATTATTATTAGGGCATCTGCCATGTTATATCTATCTCCTCTATTTTTACGCTATATATTTTTTTTTTTACATTTTTTTTCAACCGTAATTTCTATTACAAATTTTATCCTACTATGGTTTCTATTCCAAATATTTTGTGCAATTTTTATGTAAAAATTCTATCAATAGAAAATACCAGAGCATTAAACTTTAAGTTTATTACGTAAAAAGCATAAAGTTTGAGAAAACTATACAAAGAACATAAGATCGCTAAAAAATAGGACATAAGTTAAACTTAAGCCCTAAAGAAAGAAGTAAGTCCCTTTGAATTTTTATAATCCCCTAACTTTAATTATCTCCCCTAACCTGGCTGCTTAAATAAAAGTTTATTACTAACAAACAAATCATTACTAACAATTTCTTTATTTCGGTTTTGTTTTCTTTATTAGATAAACTTCATTTTTATTTATATATAATTTTTTTCTTTATTTTTGGTTTATATATATATATATATATATATATATATATATATATATATATATATATATATATATATATATTTTTTTTTTTTGTTTTTCTATTTTGGTTTTTCTTTTACTAACAATTTTATATATACTAGTAAATGCACGTGTGTTGTACGTAAAATTTTTATTTTTAATATTGTTGAAAACAGTTTAAATATTTGTAAATTAAAATTTGTTATATATATATATATATATATATATATATATATATATATATATATATATATATATATATATTAAAAAAATTAGATTTATAAAATTCATTGATATTAGAAAGTATTAATACAATTTAAATTATATTTAAATAGTTTAAATTTGATTTTAATACATTTAAATTAAAGTTTGTTATAAATATGTATGTTTGTAAAACTGTGGATATATATTTAGATATAAAAAATTAGTTTAAATATATTTTGAATATTGAATATATTTTTATTTGGATTTGTTATATATATCTTTATATACATTTGAATATATGTTTAAGTAATTATAATAATTTTAAGATGTCTCTACGTAAGGAAAACACGTAAACGGATAGTTAAATTTTTTTTAGAATTAAAATAGTTTAAATTTGATTTTAATATATTTAAATTAAAGTTTGTTATAAATATGTATGTTTTTTAAACTGTGGATATATGTTTAGATATAAAAAATTAGTTTAAATATATTTTGAATATTGAATATATTTTTATTTGGATTTATTATTATATATATATCTTTATATACATTTGAATATATGTTTAGGTAATTATAATAATTTTAAAATATTTCTACGTAAGGGAAACAAGTGATAGTTACATTTTTTTTTAGAATTTTTTAATTATTAATTTTTTAATTAAATTGTTTAGTTATTTATTTACGGTTTGGATGGATAAGAAAGAAGTTGGTTGAATGTTTGATTTTTCTCCCGAAAGTAATTTTGAAGGAAGAAATTTGTTTTCTTTATTTCGTTTTTTCTATTACGAACAAAATAAAATAATATATATATATATATATATATATATATATATATATATATATATATATATATATAAATTTGAAATAGTAACTTACGTTTCTTAACTTACGTTTCTTAACTTACGTCCTAGATTAGGGCGTAAGTTTCTAATTTATCTGCTAAAAAAATTTAATCCTCAGTTTTAAATTTTAATCCGTACCTTCTAAAATAATTTAATAATCAAAAAATTTCAAAAAAGAAGAATTTTTTGCATAATTGCGAAAAAGGGGAGAAGTTTTGGTTAATTATAGTGAGGGGGACAACTCGCCAACTGAGTTGGCGGAGTCAAAAGCGCTCAGAGACCGAGAAGAACTCGCTAACTCAATTGGCGGGCTCTGGGCACGCTCGCCGACTCAGTTGGCGGGCCATGCGGGAGTAACCGCTCCATCGAAGACCCCCCCTTTCCCTGGGAAATCCTCTCCCTCGGAGACCCCTCCTCTCCCTCGAAGACCTCCCCCCCTCCCCTCCCCCCCTCCCCCCCCGCCCCCAAAACCTCCCACTTCCTCTATAAATCAGCCCCCAACTCCTCCTCCTCCTCCTCCTCCTCACCACACTCTCACAACACCCTCCTCTCCTGACATCACTCTCCTCTCCCCCACTTCCCTGTCTGCAAGCAGCAAGATCAACTAGAAAAAATAACCCAAAAATCTAATGTAAGTAAACATATTATTTGTGACATTTTTTAAATCGTTGACAGACTTATTATATTTTAGTCGTAAATAATCACAGTTAATTTTTTTGTAGATGGCTAACCAAAATGACGGTCATATTTCCGGTGGACCGACTACCAACCTTATTATTAAGCAACGTGAATACCACATATCTAGTCGGATATTTACTAGAGAGGTAATTTTTTAAATTATAAGTTTGCAAGTTAAGTAATTTGCACATAAAATATAATGCATATATTTTTTATAGTTATACGACCATGATCTTGGTTTACTAACCTGGATCAATGTACATTGGCGGACCGAAAGAAACTATCGTACGTGGGAGCTAAATTCTGTCCAAAAGGCTTATATATCGTGTTAGATATTTAATCCACGATCTTCATCTAGTTGTAAGTCTTGCGGAGCGTTGGTGGCCTGAATGCAACACTTTCCAACTCCCATTCGGCGAGATGACGATCACTCTATTTGGTGTGGCAAATATACTAGGGTTACCTATTAAATGTGACGCTATATATTTTGATCCGCACTTAAAGGGATCTGATCTGATCAGGAGGTATCTCGGTGTTACCTCTCCATCTGGTATAAAAGACGGAAATTTTGTGAAGTTTACATGGCTTCGTGGCAACTTCATGGACCTACATCACACTATTGACGGGGTGGTTGATGTAGATGAAATGCGGGTATGTATTTTAATTAGTAAGATTTATTTATGACTTAATTTAGTATTTATATAACACTTAATATTTTTAGGTCATTCGTTGCACTAGAGCGTATTTGCTCTGTTTATGTGGTACAATTCTATTTCCCGATGCATCAAAAAATATGGTAAATGTGCATCTTCTACCATTCTTGGATGATTTGACAAAACTTACTCAGCATGCATGGGGAGCTGCTACTCTAGCATTTTATACGCAAATTTGACAGAATTTGTGAGATCCAGTCGTAAGAGTATTTGTGAATGTATTTTACTGATTCATGTATGAATGAAAGACCTAAATTAGTTAGATTAGAATACAAATTTTGTTTGTACTAATGTCATATTTTTGTTTTATAGTTCTGGTCCTACGAGCACTTCTATATTAGTAGGCCTGTTACTAGCATTCTCAGTGATGTTGGAGTCTTTCCGGTTGCTATGTGATGGCCCACTGATGTAGTGGATTATCAACACTACCAATACATGAGTGTATCTCAAGGTCTCCGTCGAAAATACTGTGGATAAAAGCTATCAATACTAATATTGCAATATCTATAAACAAAATATGCATGTATACATGGCATATAAGTATGGTACCATCTAAAATATGTACAAGATCTGTCGGTTATATTAACAATATAGGTTCTACTTGTTGCACGGTCTATTATTTCAAACTTATAACTATCAATAGCTAATATTTTTAGGTGATTCTTCTCTTTGATAATACAAGCCATAGTCTTTAACATCTTCGGACAATAATCTGTGTCTATATTTTCAGCATTCTTTCTACGATTGTCATGAAGTATAATAATCTTGGCTCTAATACCATCGAGAAGTATTATTATTGGCTTATCTCATAATTTTTTAATACAGTTATTGAAACATTCAGCAAGATTAGAAGTGTTAATATCTAATCTAGGACAAGTAGCATACACTGTTATCCAATGTTCAAATCGACGACTTTTATCGTTTACACCAATAAGCCAATCGTACAACATTATGTTGTTGGCTTTAATTATATCAAACATACTCTTTGCATCCGTTTCATTATATGATCTAGCAAGCGAGTCTAACAAGTGTTAAAATACTGTTCTTTCGTAACTTTGTTCATGTTTTGTTTAAAATGTTGAATACAAAAAAAATAAGGAGATGCAGGAAAAATAGCATGAACAACATTTATTAATCCTTTGTGCTTATCAGATATAAATAAAATTGTACTCCAATCATTAAAAAAATATTCAAAAGATTTTTTAAGAGAGTTTAAAAACCAAGACCAAGAATCACTATTATCACCTTCAACAACAGCATAAGCAATATAATATAATTGATAGTTAGGATCGTGAGCACAAGCAATAAATAAGATACCTTGATATTTAGACGAAAGAAATGTAGCATCAATACTAATAACCGATAAATAGTCCCTTAAAAACCCGTCAATACATGACTTAAAACAAATAAAAATTCATTGAAAGCTATTATTTTTGGCAGTTTTAATAAAATATGTACTACCTGAATTCGTCTCCATAATTCTATAACAATACTCCTCAAGACTAGCGTATGCCTCATCATAACTACCATTAATTTCCGCTAATGCCGTCTCTCGGGCTCTCCAGGCTTTGCAATAACTAACTTGTATACGGTGCTCCCTATATACATCTTTAACAATTTGTGATGGGCTATATGACTGGTTATCTCTAATAATGTCAATTATCATGGTCTTAATCCATGCAGCGGTAGCTAGTCGATGATGTCCTGTACTAAGTCTCCCTAAATAAGAATGACGATTTTCTAATGTACTAACTTTAACTATATCGCCATTTCCAATGGATTTGACATATACTCTCTAATTACAATTCGGTTGATCACAACTATATATAATTCCACGAGCATTATTCATAACACTAGCTGAACAACTAAAATTATATTTAATTAATAAATTACTTATAAAGCTTCTAAAGTGAGAACGGCTAGAAAATGATTGTCCCTTAAATACTTTATCAGTGATAGCTTTTACAACATCATCATCTACCGTATAATCTATATTTTCAACTAAATCATCACTATTTCTATCGTCGTTGTCACTATCATCATCATGGTTAGATTTATCAGATGAATGACCTTCTTGGAAAAATAAAATAATTTGTTGAGAAGAACTAGCACCCGAACTAACATGCTGATATTCAGAAAAATATTCACTATTTCTATAATCTAATATAGCTGCTACTTTAATAACATATATTTTTATATACCGTGATTGTGAATTAATCTCAAGAATATAACTCCATGCATCTTCACTATCTATCTGTCACGCCCCAGTCCAAAAATATCTAGGGACTAGACAGGTGGCAATGGCCAGCAGCACACACCGATGGACAAACCCAATTTAATGGATCCATCGGGAGTACTTAAGCTGTAAAACAACAATCAGGGTCTGCTAATCTCATCCACAGAAATGAATACAACAATATCAGAATTATAAAGCATTAACAAGTCTTGATTAAAACATAAGTCGGGGAACAACCCGATAATGAGTTTGATACATCAACTCAATAAACTGGAAATAAAGAGCCTAATATAAATAACTGAGTATAGAATGTGCATATACTCAGGAGAAATCCTCAGCTATCACCTCGTCCTCGGTTCCTGGTACTGCTCCGAGAAGTGCTCCTGTTCCGTACACCTCAGGATAGATATCTTCTGCTAACCCTGGGGACATAATCCAGATCCAGGTCCTCAGGGGACATAGCAAGGTACAAAATAACTCATGCCAAAATAAATACAGTACAGCAATAAATGAAACAATAGGGTAAACTATATAACCATCTGTGAGAAATGCAAGTTGAGAGCATTACTAGAACTCAGGCTGAGTCCACTACAAGCTCTGCGTCTGGGAGCCTGTAGCAGCGATACTATGTAATTTACTATGTAGTTTACTATGTAGTATATATATAAATTAGCCTGTAGCCTGTGTGTCTCTCCCCTCCCAATGTAATCACATGTCTCATGTCCACGATACCTCATGTCCATGTCACGTAAGATCATATCTAATGCAGCAAGTCATAAAATGTCTATGAATATAATGTCTATGAATATAATGTCTATGTCATAAATCCTGCAACCTACACAGAATCACCTTGAATATTTTAGGAAGATTCTGTCTCATAATTAGTGTCCGGTGTCCTGGGTTATAACGTACTTGATAATGCAAGTACGAGAATATAAAGGGTGTCGACATCCATCTCTAGGTGACGTTACACAACTCCGCGTACGGGGTTGGCACCCGACTATTAATCGGACGCTAAGTAAGTCAC
Source organism: Iris macrosiphon (assembly GCA_036927795.1). Taxonomy (NCBI): domain Eukaryota; kingdom Viridiplantae; phylum Streptophyta; class Magnoliopsida; order Asparagales; family Iridaceae; genus Iris; species Iris macrosiphon. The sequence continues at coordinate 15,500,596 of JAYESA010000002.1, forward strand.
ACGTCCTAGGTTAAGTATGTACAACAGTTAAATAAGAGAAGGAAATATGTAATAAGAACTGCAAGACTTGGCAAGGTACACTTGCCTGGGTTTTGGTTACCAACTGCGGCTCTGGTATCAACGGGTTCTGTAGCTCCTTCTTCGGTTGCTGAAATAGACATCACCATCAGGTTCAGAAAATATCAAATAGCTAAAAATGCCTGTCCTTGAATCCAATTTGGACACAGGGGCAAAAATAACAGTTTCTGGTCAAAGCGGGGTCCATATGTGGGGCCGCCTTACACCAAAAAACGTGTCAGAACCAATGTTCTCCAAATTCGTCAAACTTAGTGTCAACAAGTCCAGAACGATAATACGAACTCAACGAAACTTTTAGAATTGGATTCCGATGAGCCGGTCACAAAATCGTCCGTCAAGTGGAGCCGTGGGGCCCACGATACGCGATTTTGTCAACGTTCTCAGAATCGAACCAAACTTGTGTCACAGGACCAACGTAATGCTACGAGTCTGATGGCACAAGTTTCGTTTCGATCTGACGTGTGTACACCAAGTTACAGCGTGTCACGCTCCAGTCCCAAAATACGTAGGACTAGGATACGTAACCATGCCAGCCGCCCGTATATATGGCAACTCCAATATATGGAAACCATATATACGTGCGTACGCTGTATAATGAACAATAGTTCACCAGTGGTATAATTAATCACAAGTCACAGGGTAATATCTAAATCTCATCCACAGAATATCACATATACAGGAATAACCAATAATCAGGTAACTAGATCACAATAACAAATATCTAAAGAACGACAGTCGGATGGAAACAAATCCACTGCCGAAATAGAATATAAAAGGAACCAGATACACACCATATAAGAACACCTCTGACAATCACGAGACTCGAAGAGAAGACCTCCTCGGAATATACGTAACATGTCCGGATCTGTGCTCCTGCGAATACTCAAGAAACATATACACCTGGCAGGGGACCAGGTCCTCAGAGGGACATAGCAAGATACAGAAAAATAACATGCCATAATGTAAATACTGAATAAATAAATGGGGTGCGCTAACCATCTAAGTGAATGCAATTTAAAGACCTTGTAGTACGCATGGGAATGTGTAGGCTAGACATATGCTGACGTAATTCACCAATCGTCATGACTGGCTAGTATATGTGTCATATGCCCCCTGACTCAAGGGCACTCTGCAATCGTCCATCCTTGCAGAGCATGGAACGAAGGATAAAACAGGAATATATAAGGAGGGGGTGTCCCATACGCCTACTAAGTGTCTTTCCCGCCCAATGTAGATATACAAGTCGTGAAAACGACGTGGACATCTCGAACTATGATGCAAGTCTCAATAAAATAAACAACTCAGCTAAATACCGCTACACGTGTTGCTCACACTGATGGCCAGTCGCGCATGAGGCACGCGTCCCTACATGTACTCACTCTGTGATGTGTAATGATACGTGTCAAGGCCTGAGAAGTTATATCAATAACTTCACAACTTTAGGTGGGTCTACTAGATACTAGGCCAGACACAAGTCCTAACGTCAACGCCTTCGTTGACTGCAACCGAGTTTTCTCGGACGCGCACATTTATATAATATAAAAATAGATAAACATGTAACTAGCAATAACTGAATTTAAACAGTACAACAAGACAAGGTATACTTGCTTGGCAAGAGAGCTGCAAAATATAACGTCCAGATGTCAAATCCCAAAAGCAAGAAACTATGGCCTCAGAATAAAAGTCTCCGGATGCTGAAACAAAAATCACTAACAGTCTCAGAAAATATCAAATAGCTAGAAACGCCTGTCCTTAAGTCCAATTTGGACACAGGGGCAAAAATGACAGTTTCCGGTCAAAGCGGGGTCCATAGGTGGGCCGCTTTGTACCGAAAAATGTGCCAGGGTCAAAGGCCTCCAAATTCGCCAAACTTAGTGTGAACAAGTCCAGAACGATGATACGAACCCAACAGAACTTTCAGAATTAGATTCCGATAAGCCGGTCACAAAATCGCCCGTCAAGTGGAGCTTGTGGGGCCCACGATACGGGATTTTGTCAACGTTCTCAGAATCGAACCAAACTTGGATCACAGGACCAGCGTATTGCTACGAGTCCGATGGCGCAGGTTTCGTCTCGATCCGACGTGTGTACACAAAGTTGCAGCGTGTTCCAGAACATGCGAATACGGGACGTTGTCGGCGGATACGCGTTGATTCCGGTGTGCACGCACATCCAAATCAACTTCTGCGAAATTCCGCACGTCCGTATCAACGGTGCGCAAGTTTCGGTAAAAACCGTGTGCGACCAAGTCGTCCCGTTTGGCGGGGCGTACTCAGTTCCGGGGTGAATCAGGTCGTTATTTTTCCTGTTTTTGGATCGCGTGCCGCGATCGCCACAGGACGCGATGCACCGAGCGGGTTGTACGGGCACCGAGAGGGTCACATAGCCTACGTGTCACAACTGACGGAATTAAAAACGGAACTACGAGGAGATAGAACGGGTTACCTGAACAGGGCTCCGTGGAATGAATTTCTTCGTGTCCGAGGCGACACAACGCTGCTGTGTCCTGATTCATCTCTGCCGTATCCGGACCGTGTCCAGCTGCTATGTCCAGCTGCTGTCGTGTCCAGCTGCTGTCGTGTCCGATACTGTGCTGGTCAGGGTCGTCGCGGGGTAGTCCGGAGCCGCTGCAGCTTGGAGTAGAGTGACGCGGCGGCGCCGGGAGGGATTGGGGACTGGGTCGGCGGTGGTGGCTAGGGAAGGTCGGCCGGAGCGGGGTGCTCCGCCGGAGAAGGAGAGGAGGAGGAGGTGCTGGGGAGGAGGAGGAGACCGAGGAGTCGGGGTGGCTGTCGGAGTCGAGGAGGCGGCGAGGTCGAGGTGGCGGGCGGAGGAGATCAGGGAGAGAGGAGGAACTAGGAAGGGCTGGGTCGTGTGGCGGAGGGCGGAGCTCTCCGGGGGGTCGAGGTGGAGAAGAAGAGGAGGAGGGAGGAGTTGGAGGTGGTGGTGGATGGCGGAGGGCGGCGTCGGCTGTGCACTGGGGGTCGGGGAAGGGAAAAGTGGAGGAGGGAGAGAGAGGAGGTCGGGCCAGCGGGGGGTGGGGGAGAGACTCGCCCGGGCGGGTGGCTCCGGCGAGGGGGGGGGGTCGGCTCGCCGCGGGGGCGGAGCTACTCCGGCGGGGGGGGGGGGGGGGGGTAGCCGACGGTTAGGTCAGGGAAGGGTTTGGGTTTTTTTATTTTCTTTTTCTTTTATTTTATAGAAAAATTTATTAATATAATAAGTAAAAATATCTCGAGATATTTACAAGATATTTTTGGGATATTTCCGGGATATTTTTGGGTGGGTCCCGCCTCCAAATGGACGGCGCAGGTTCACCGGCAATGAGGGGGTGACACCTCGCACTGATATTTGCAAAAAAGTCCCTATAATTTCATAAATTGCGTAAAGTCCTAGTTTTAGAAAATTGCGCAATTACGAAATTGTCTGGGAAAACACCCGATTCCGAAAAATACTAAAATTCACAGAATTGAGGAAAATTGCTATGTGAGGGTCCCGGGGGAATGAGGGTGAGTCTGGGCAGGGACTGGGCCTAATTTTTTTGGGTGATACGGGCCATCAAATTTATTAATTAATAAATACTGCGCACGGTGTTCTCTAATTATTTAGAGGCAGGTAGGGTCATAATTTTTCTACGGTGTCAATACACTAAATGTAGTATACTCAGTGTAGAAAATTAACGTATTTTTGTCTGGGCAAAACAGGTGCAGGTTGACCTCAAATCTCTAGGGGTACAGAGATGGGTAAAGAGCAGAAAATAAAATAGGAAATAAATACGGACTTTTGTAAAGATATTTGTGCGTCTCAAACGAGGCTCAAAATAAAGCATCTGGGACTTGCACAAAATTCAGAAAAATAGTCTAACATGTCTAGGACAGGTATGTGAACTTTGTTCGGGGATAACAGTCAAGGTAAAGCTCCAAATAATTCGGTGATGGACAGGTGCACAAGTCAATAGGATATGTAAACAAAATAATATAAAATATTGCCATAAATCCTAAATTGTTAAAAGAATCCTAAAAATACTGAAATCTGGTCGAGGGGGTTTACAATCTACCCAACTTATAAAAATTTCGTCCTCGAAATTAAAACTAAGCCACGGTAGAAGTCAAAGACGGCATAAAGTATAATTTAACAAAGTAATTTATATCTTGGTTTACGAATAGGTTCGAAAAACGTTTACGCATGTCGTCCACACGCTTCCAAGTAAATTCTCCTGGCGCGCCATGCTTCCATGCCATGCGGACCAAGGGAATAGACTGATTTCTCAATACTTTTTCTCGATGATCAAGGATTTCTACGGCTGCTCCTGATACGACAAGCTCGGCCTAATGGTGATCTCCGAATGGTTGAGAACATGACTACTGTCTGTCACATATCGCCTGAGTTGCGATACGTGGAATACAGCAAGTACTCCCTCAAGTGAAGGTGGTAGTGCAATTTGATATGCCACTACTCCCACTCTTTCTAGCACGTCAATGGTCCAATATAACTTGGCCTCAACTTGCTGCGTCCTCCGAATCGAATGGTGCCTCTAGTAGGTGATATCCTCGAGAAGACATGATCGCCCTCTTTGAATTCCAAGGGACGATGATGACGGTCTGCCTACTGCTTCTGTCTTGTACTGCTCGCAAGTGTCCTTGTATCTACTTAACTGTCTCTTCGGTTGACCACCAATTCTGGTCACGCGAATCGTTGTCTGGTACAATGCTGACGGGTATGCCGTACAATCTTACGATTTGCCTCATATATAAGTTAGCTAAAGCTTCTGCAGACTGGTCAACTCTATAGGTAAGAAATGTGCTGACTTGGTGAGTTGGTCCATAGGAATTCTTAATCCTTACAAGTCAACCTAGTCATAGGTGCTGCTATCCATTCAGGAGTCAATCAATTGTTTATTTAGGTGAAATCCATTTAGACTCCTGACAGCAAAATGATACATTTTTCATCGTAATACTTGAGTTCTGGACTTGACCCAAGTTACGAGGCAAAAATACAAATTTCCTGCTGTCATAGAGATGCACGTATCAGGAACGCAAGTAGGTATGTAGCGAAGGTCATTCTAAGGGTAGCACAGTTTTAAACTACAATCTAATCTAATAATAGGATTTGGTAATTACCCAAGAAACAAACAGAAAAGGCTACAGAAACAATACACTTTTTCGTGCTTATATTAAGTACGAAGTTTCGCCTTTCCGAAATAAGGGAAGACGGAAAACAATAATCAAGAGTTCGAGGGGAGGTAATAGATTAGAAGTGTGGGGATCTAGGCGTTTAAAAAATTCAAATGGGAATTGTCAAGGCAGTTGTGGATTGAAATATTATTTTGGTAATCCCTATTCACATATTCCTATTAGCACAGTCATGTAGCTGATACGATATGCTCAAACATATCTAGCGGACAAGTACATCCGTCTACTAATCACTATATATCTCAATCCACGTAAAGTAGTTATGCGAAGGGCGAATCAAAATGCACTAAGGTTGATCAGACCGTAATACACTGATTCTGAATAGACAATTGTATTAGTGGGGTGGATCAGGCCCCAATAACACATGTGTCATGAACAAGCTCGATAAAGAATAAGCTTGCAAAACTAGGCTATAATAGCAGTATAAGTCAAGGTAGGACAGCAATTTTAAGTATGATAGATTATGATGAGAGAAATTATAACATAATTCACAATCACAAAAAAAGATAAGATTCTACACTCTCTACAGTTATTATTCTAATTCCTTGTCTAAGTTGCTAGTTGACCAAAAGAGGTATGGTCTTCTAAGTTCTATAATCTTAATATAATAATAGGTTGTCTGTCTAAAACAGAGATTTCAAGAAAGTCCGCGTAAAGTATGGATTCGAGGTTGTCTGCGTAAAGCAGAGATAAAATAATTTGGCGTAACGCATGGCTTCAGAGCTATCCGCGTAAAACAGAGAAGCGTAAGGTAGAGCTTCAGAGTTGTCCGCGTAAAAAGTCTGTGCGTAGAAATCTGCGCGTAAAAGTCTGGGTGAAAGTCTGAGCGTAAGAGTTTTGCGCTAAAATCTGTGCAAAAATATCTCCTGTGTAAAGTCTAGCATTCGTCGTAGCGTAAAGTTGTACGAGAACTCATGAGTTTGTCAGTCAAGTTAGTGAATCCTGACACCTGACAAAAGTACTTGCGCAACGATCGAGTGGGCGGTTTGCGATGATGATTTTGCACGGAGATCCAGGTTGTCGCCTAGTGACTGATTGGACACAAGTCATTTACGCTCGAGGTGAGACAAAACCAGATGTCCTGTCAAAAGCTGTTTCTTTTTGCACAGGCTCGAGGCGTATCTCTGCATTTAATGCACAAGATTGGTTCAACACTGGGGAAAGCTAAGGCTGTAACAATTTTGCTCACATCCTATCATTATATCTTACGCCTAATCAGGTTATTCTACGCTGGTTATCTATTTATTCAAGAATCATCAGGTTTACGGAGGGCAGTTACCTACGTGGCTCTCATGACGTGTCCTACGCAGGATAAGGAATACTAAATGAAAGTGGATAGCAGTTATTATAACTGCAGCGTAAAGGAGATAATCTTCTGCATAATTGGTTTTTACGCCAACACGAAAGTCATTTGGCTTTTACGCCAACTAGGCAGTTGTTTGGTTCTTATGCCAACAACGGTCAAATGGGTTTTACGCCAACAAGGGTAAAGGGTCTCTGGCGTAAAACTCTGGTTTATCAAGACTTTGGATGAGGTTTAGTCCTAGTATTCAACTTCGGATTTCTATTGGTTCCTCAAGACTAGGGTCAACACTATGGTCAATTTTCTAACTAATCCTAGTAGTGTTTATACTACTCTCAAGTCATACATAAATACGTCAAGGGATAATGGTAAGTTAATCTATAGGTAGTGATGCTAGGGTTCATTAGGTAGTATGGAAGGTTAGGATTCATTAAGTAGTCTGAACTTAAGGATACGTCCATGCCCTAGTTGTGTTCTTAATAGGAATACTACCCTAATTATATTTCTTAACAGGGATTCCTATATTTTAGCAGGGGCTATACTTAAGAAATTATCAGGGAAGCACATGAATCAAGCAGGATGCAATTATGTAAGTAGGACAGACTGGAAGGAAGATAAGTCATAGTTAATTATGGATGAGATCCTATCCTCTAATCCTAGGTGCAGGCTTGCTCGGTACAGTAACGTAACCGAGACAATATGCTCTCACCTGCATGGGCCACCACTAAAAACATGTCACGCCCCAGTCCCAAAATACGTAGGACTAGGATACGTAATCATGCCAGCCGCCCGTATATATGGCAACTCCAATATATGGAAACCATATATACGTGCGTACGCTGTATAATGAACAATAGTTCACCAGTGGTATAATTAATCACAAGTCACAGGGTAATATCTAAATCTCATCCACAGAATATCACATATATAGGAATAACCAATAATCAGGTAACTAGATCACAATAACAAATATCTAAAGAACGACAGTCGGATGGAAACAAATCCACTGCCGAAATAGAATATAAAAGGAACCAGATACACACCATATAAGAACACCTCTGACAATCACGAGACTCGAAGAGAAGACCTCCTCGGAATATACGTAACATGTCCGGATCTGTGCTCCTGCGAATACTCAAGAAACATATACACCTGGCAGGGGACCAGGTCCTCAGAGGGACATAGCAAGATACAGAAAAATAACATGCCATAATATAAATACTGAATAAATAAATGGGGTGTGCTAACCATCTAAGTGAATGCAATTTAAAGACCTTGTAGTACGCATGGGAATGTGTAGGCTAGACATATGCTGACGTAATTCACCAATCGTCATGACTGGCTAGTATATGTGTCATATGTCCCCTGACTCAAGGGCACTCTGCAATCGTCCATCCCTGCAGAGCATGGAACGAAGGATAAAATAGGAATATATAAGGAGGGGGTGTCCCATACGCCTACTAAGTGTCTTTCCCGCCCAATGTAGATATACAAGTCGTGAAAACGACGTGGACATCTCGAACTATGATGCAAGTCTCAATAAAATAAACAACTCAGCTAAATACCGCTACACGTGTTGCTCACACTGATGGCCAGTCGCGCATGAGGCACGCATCCCTACATATACTCACTCTATGACGTGTAATGATACGTGTCAAGGCCTGAGAAGTTATATCAATAACTTCACAACTTTAGGTGGGTCTACTAGATACTAGGTCAGACACAAGTCCTAACGTCAACGCCTTCGTTGACTGCACCCGAGTTTTCTCGGACGCGCACATTTATATAATATAAAAATAGATAAACATGTAACTAGCAATAACTGAATTTAAACAGTACAATAAGGCAAGGTATACTTGCCTGGCAAGAGAGCTGCAAAATATAACGTCCAGATGTCAAATGCCAAAAGCCTGAAACTATGGCCTCAGAATAAAAGTCTCCGGATGCTGAAATAAACATCACTAACAGTCTCAGAAAATATCAAATAGCTAGAAACGCCTGTCCTTAAGTCCAATTTGGACACAGGGACAAAAATGACAGTTTCCGGTCAAAGCGGGGTCCACATGTGGGCTGCTTTGTACCGAAAAATGTGCCAGGGTCAAAGGTCTCCAAATTCGTCAAACTTAGTGTCAACAAGTCCAGAACGATGATACAAACCCAACGGAACTTCCAGAATTGGATTTCGATGAGCCGATCACAAAATCGCCCGTCAAGTGGAGCCTGTGGGGCCCACGATACGGGATTTTGTCAACGTTCTCAGAATTGAACCAAACTTGGATCACAGGACCAGCGTATTGCTACGAGTCCGATGGCGCAAGTTTCGTCTCGATCCGACGTGTGTACACAAAGTTACAGCGTGTTCCAGAACAGACGGATACGGGACGTTGTCGGCGGATACGCGTTGATTCCGGTGTGCACGCACATCTAAATCAACTTCTGTGAAATCCCGCACTTCCATATCAACGGTGCGCACGTTTTAGTAAAAAATGCGTGCGACCAAGTCGTCCCGTTTGGCGGGGCGTACTCAGTTCCGGGGTGAATCGGGTCGTTGTTTTTCCTGTTTTTGGATCGCGTTTCGCGATCGCCACAGGATGCGATGCACCGAGCGGGTTGCACGGGCACCGAGAGGGTCACATAGCCTACGTGTCACAACTGACGGAATTAAAAACGGAACTACGAGGAGATAGAACGGGTTACCTGAATAGGGCTCCGTGGAATGAATTTCTTTGTGTCCGAGGCGACACAACGCTGCTGTGTCCTGATTCATCTCCGTCGTGTCCGGACCGTGTCCAGCTGCTGTGTCCAGCTGCTGTCGTGTCCGGTACTGCGCTGGTCAGGGTCGTCGCGGGGTAGTCCGGAGCCGCTGCGGCTTAGAGTAGAGTGACGCGGCGGCGCCGGGAGTGATTGGGGACTGGGTCGGCGGTGGTGGCTAGGGAAGGTCGGCCGGAGCGGGGTGCTCCGCCGGAGAAGGAGAGGAGGAGGAGGTGCTGGGGAGGAGGAGTAGACCGAGGGGTCGGGGTGGCTGTCGGAGTCGAGGAGGCGGCGAGGTCGAGGTGGCGGGCGGAGGAGATCAGGGAGAGAGGAGGAACTGGGAAGGGCTGGGTCGTGTGGCGGAGGGCGGAGCTCTCCGAGGGGTCGAGGTGGAGAAGAAGAGGAGGAGGGAGGAGTTGGAGGTAGTGGCGGATGGCGGAGGGCGGCGTCGGCTGTGCACAGGGGGTCAGGGAAGGGAAAAGTGGAGGCGGGAGAGAGAGGAGGTCGGGCCAGCGGGGGGGGAGAGACTCGCCGCGGGCGGGTGGCTCCGGCGAGGGGGGGTCGGCTCGCCGCGGGGGCGGAGCTACTCCGGGGGGGGGGGGGGGTAGCCGACGGCTAGGTCAGGGAAGGGTTTGGGTTTTTTATTTTACTTTTATTTTTCTTTTATTTTATAGAAAAATTTATTAATATAATAAGTAAAAATATCTCGAGATATTTACAAGATATTTTCGGGATATTTTCGCGTGGGTCCCGCCTCCAAATGGACGGCGCAGGTTCACCGGCCAATGAGGGGGTGACACCTCGTACTGATATTTGCAGAAAAGTCCCTGTAATTTTATAAATTGCGTAAAGTCCTAGTTTTGGGAAATTGCGCAATTACGAAATTGTCTGAGAAAACACCTGATTCCGAAAAATACTAAAATTCACAGAATTGAGGGAAATTGCTATGTGAGGGTCCCGGGGGAATGGGGGTGAGTCTGGGCAGGGACTGGGCCTGATTTTCTTGGGTGATACGGGCCATCAAATTTATTAATTAATAAATACTGCGCACGGTGTTCTCTAATTATTTAGAGGCAGGTAGGGTCATAATTTTTCTACGGTGTCAATACACTAAATGTAGTATACTCAGTGTAGAAAATTAACGTATTTTTGTCTGGGCAAAACAGGTGCAGGTTGACCTCAAATCTCTAGGGGTACAGAGATGGGTAAAGAGCAGGAAATAAAATAGGAAATAAATACGGACTTTTGTAACGATATTTGTGCGTCTCAAACGAGGCTCAAAATAAAGCATCTGGGACTTGCACAAAATTCAGGAAAATAGTCTAACATGTCTAGGACAGGTATGTGAACTTTGTTCGGAGATAACAGTCAAGGTAAAGCTCCAAATAATTCGGTGATGGACAGGTGCACAAGTCAATAGGATATGTAAACAAAATAATATAAAATATTGCCATAAATCCTAAATTGTTAAAATAATCCTAAAAATACTGAAATCTGGTCGAGGGGGTTTACACAGCGAGATCCATAACAGGCGGATACGGGACGTTGTCGGCGGATACGCGTTGATTCCGGTGTGCACGCACATCCAAATAAACTTCTGTGAAATCCCGCACGTCCGTATCAACGGCGCGCACGTTTCGGTGAAGACCGCACGCGACCAAGTCGTCCCGTTTGGCAGGGCGCACTCAGTTCCGGGGAAAAATGGGGTATTATTTTTCCTATTTTTGGATCGGGGTTGGCGATCGCCACAGGAAGCGACGCACAGAGCGGGTTGCACGGGCATCGAGAGCGTTACACAGCCTACGCGTCACAACTGACGGAACGGAAAATGGAGCAACGAGGAGAGAGAACAGGTTACCTGAACAGGTTACCTGAACAGGGCTCCGTGGAACGGGGTTTCTCCGTGTCCGGGTCAGCCGTGTCCGGGTCAGGGTTCAGGGGGGACTCGCCGTGGCTAGGGCAGCGGGTCGTCGAGGCTGTGGGAGGGGGTCGTGGCCGAGCGGGGAGAGGGCGGCCGGGGCTAGGGCAGCACTGGAGGTCGACGAGGTCGGGGCTGGGGCTACGGGCGGCTCAGGCGAAGCGGAGAGGAGCTGCTGCTGGTGGTGGAGGGTCGGGCTCGAGGGGTTCATCGACGGCTAGGGCGGAGGAGGAGGACGAGGTGGTGGAGGTTCTGGTCGGGGAGTTCGAGGTCAGGCGGTGGAGGAGGTTGGGCGGCTAGGGCACGGTTCAGGCGGGGGATGATCGGGAGAGATGGTGGCGAGGGAAGTTCTGGTCGGTGGTCGGGGAGGAAGACGTGGGAGGAGGAGGTTCTGGTCGGCGGAGGAGTTAGGGTTCAGGGCGGTCGGAGCTGCGCTGCGGGTCGGAGGATTAGGGTTCCGGCGAGGGGGAGATAGGTGGTGTTGCTGGTGGTGGAGACGACGGGCTGGCGATGGGTTTTATAGGTCGAGGTCGGGGCGGTTACGGCCGGAGGAGGCAGGGCGGTTACGGCAGAGGAAGAGGGGGCGGCTACGGCAGAGGAAGCGGGGGCGGCACCTAACGGCCGGAGAAGGCGGCCGGATTTCGCAACGGCCGGCGGGTTCGGGGGGGGGGACGTTACTGTAGCAGTAACTGAGGAACGGGTCGGGTTCGGGTCTGGTCGGGTTTGGATTTTGGGCCCGGATCCGACCCAATAAGGAATTGGGTTGGGTTTGCTAGACCGGTTGGTTCGGTTCGGTTCGGTTCGGTTTATTTGAAATAAACTGGGTTTATTCCTAGGATTTATTTTGGTTTATTAAAAACTTAGTTTTTAAGTCTTTTAAAAAATGCTTCCAGGGTCCAATAAATTCTAGAAAAATTACCCTATGTCTAATTTTTCATTCTAAACCCAAAAATATTATTTTCATAATATTTTAATATTTAATAAACACATTTAAAAATACTTAATACCAGTAAACAATTAATTTAATTAGTAAAAAAAATCACCTGAAGATTCTAGAAAATTTATTTTTAAAATCTAAAAATTTCTGGGGGTTTACAATCTACCCCCCTTAAGAGGATTGCGTCCTCGCAATCAAAGAGTAACCGATCAACAGAGATGATACGGTTGCAAACATTGTTCGAAGCACATCACGATCAAGGATGAGGGTTTTAAAACACGTAGGGAAAATCATTTCCCTAAGCAATAGAAGTTATAAAATTTCCAGAAGAAAGAAAATCTAGAAAGCTACAGTTTTAGAAAACTGGGTTATCACTTATAAAACATACTAGATTATCAATTATTAGCAAGTTCAAAATTACTAGGTCAAGGCTAAGGTCACGAACCAGCAGGCACGAACTAAAGCAATACTAAACGAGATAACTACGATAACTTACGTGCATTAGCTATTCCAAGAGTCTGTGCATCCTCCAATGTCATCGTAAAAGCTTGTCCGCGTCCTTGAGGTGGTGCCCTCTGATGTTGCTGGGCTTGCTGGAAGAGTGCTGCTTGTGGTGCCAAGGGTGGCCTCGGCTGATTCCCTCCAGGGGCCGGTAGAGTTTGTTGGTTTGCCCTTGGTGCTCCTCCTCGATGTTGAGGACAATCCTTGGCTAAGTGTTGATTGGTTCCGCAAATCAAGCATAATCCCAACTTGCGTCTACAGTCCTTCTTAATATGGCCTACCTTGCCACAGTATTGACATGTAGGTAATATCTGCGGAGAGGCTCTGGGTGGCTGGTGCATGTGAGATCTCTTTGCAGCTTCTTCCTGTGGTGCTCTGGCTGGTGCTGATATGGAAGGCCGCTTCAGGCTGGTCTCTCTTCTGGTGACGCGTTCCATGCGTCGAGCTGCAGCAAGAACGTCCGAGTAAGAGGTAGGTGCGGCGGATCCGATGAGTCTCTATAGCTCAAAGTTTAGTCCGTCGAAGAACTTCTCAGCCTTCTCTTCTTCCGTCGGGATCAAAGTAGGGGCAAAGCGACTTAGATGAATGAACTCCGCGTTGTACTCCTCCACTGTCATACTGTCCTGAGTGAGGCGATTGAACTTGTCCCGAAGTTCTAATCGAGCGATAGCCGGAATGTACATCTCCTGAAAGAGTCTGGAAAACTCTTCCCAAGTGACTCGGTCTGGTCCGAGCTGTGTCTCCTTAGATAGCCACCAATGATGAGCATTGTCCGTCAACTGCATTCTAACGGCAGTCATCTAACGTTCTCTTGGAAGCTCAGCTGCTTCTAATTGATGTTGAATGTTGGTGAGCTACTCATGAACTTCTGTTGGTCCCTCCTTGCCAGAAAAGGTACGGGGCTTGAGCTGACGAAAATCAGTGATAGATCCCGTCGCTGGTCGCCTAGCTTGTGGGTTCGCTTGCTCCAATGCGGTTACTAGGCTGGTCCTCAAGTACTCCGCCTCGTGACGCTGAGCTTCTTGATGAATTTGCTGTTGGGCTTGCATCATCGCGTAGATCATTTGGAAAATTTGTTGCCCATCCATAGGCTGCCGTTGTGGGAATACAGGCATTGGTGGAACGAACTGCGGCGGAGGTGGGATATCATCACACTGGAACCTTGAATTATGCTGGGCTGCTTGATCGCTTTGAGAAGATTGTCCTCTATTCTCTGGTGTTACTCCTTCATCGTAGGTGACCACAACATCGTGCGGTGTACCTAAGGGATTCTCGTCGCCGGTTCTTGGATCCATTGCTCTGCATCAAAATAAACTATAAGAGGCGCACAGGAATCAAGGCAAGATGCAAGTCAAGAATAAATTCGAATCCAATATAGATATCAAGAACGTTTCAAGCAAGTGGATGAGATCCTAAAAACTTATCCTATTTTTACTGCTGCCCTGTTCGGTCCCTAAGTTGAAATCGAACAATTTAGTCGTTGACCTGCATGGGCCACCACAAAAACTATGTCACGCCCCAGTCCCAAAATATCTAGGGACTAGACACGTGGCAATGGCCAGCAGCACACACCGATGGACAAACCCAATTTAATGGATCCATCGGGCGTACTTAAGCTGTAAAACAACAATCAGAGTATGCTAATCTCATCCACAGAAATGAATACAATAATATCAGAATTATAAAGCATTAACAAGTCTTGATTAAAACATAAGTCGGGGAACAACCCGATAATGAGTTTGATACATCAACTCAATAAACTGGAAATAAAGAGCCTAATATAAATAACTGAGTATAGAATGTGCATATACTCAGGAGAAATCCTCAGCTTTCACCTCGTCCTCGGTTCCTGGTACTGCTCCGAGAAGTGCTCCTGTTTCGTACACCTCAGGATAGATATCTTCTGCTAACCCTGGGGACATAATCCAGATCCAGGTCCTCAGGGGACATAGCAAGGTACAAAATAACTCATGCCAAAATAAATGCAGTACAACAATAAATAAAATAATAGGGTAAACTATATAACCATCTGTGAGAAATGCAAGTTGAGAGCATTACTAGAACTCAGGCTGAGACCACCACTAGCTCTGTGTCTGGGAGCCTGTAGCAGCGATACTATGTAATTTACTATGTAGTTTACTATGTAGTATATATATAAATCATCCTGTAGCCTGTGTGTCTCTTCCCTCCCAATGTAATCACATGTCTCATGTCCACGATACCTCATGTCCATGTCACGTAAGATCATATCTAATGCAGCAAGTCATAAAATGTCTATGAATATAATGTCTATAAATATAATATCTATGTCATAAATCCTGCAACCTACACAGAATCACCTTGAATATTTCAGGAATATTCTGTCTCATGATTAGTGTCCGGTGTCCTGGGTTATAATGTACTTGATAATGCA
Organism: Iris macrosiphon; assembly: GCA_036927795.1. Taxonomy (NCBI): domain Eukaryota; kingdom Viridiplantae; phylum Streptophyta; class Magnoliopsida; order Asparagales; family Iridaceae; genus Iris; species Iris macrosiphon. Next base: position 15,515,683 of record JAYESA010000002.1, read on the forward strand.
AGTACGAGAATATAAAGGGTGTCGATATCCATCTCTAGGTGACGTTACACAACTCCGCGTACGGGGTTGGCACCCGACTATTAATCGGACGCTAAGTAAGTCACACGGTCCTAGGTTAAGCATGTATAACAGTTAAATAAGAGAAGAAAATATGTAACAAGAACTGCAAGACTTGGCAAGGTACACTTGCCTGGGTTTTGGTTACCAACTGCGGCTCTGGTATCAACGGGTTCTGCAGCTCCTTCTCCGGTTGCTGAAATAGACATCACCATCAGGTTCAAAAAATATCAAATAGCTAGAAACGCCTGTCCTGAAGTCCAATTTGGACACAGGGGCAAAAATGACAGTTTCTGGTCAAAGCGGGGTCTACATGTGGGCCGCCTTACACCGAAAAATGTGTCAGAACCAATGTTCTCCAAATTTGTCAAACTTAGTGTCAACAAGTCCAGAATAATAATACGAACTCAACGGAACTTCCAGAATTGGATTCCGATGAGCCGGTCACAAAATCGCCCGTCAAGTGGAGCCGTGGGGCCCACAATACGCGATTTTGTCAACGTTCTCAGAATCGAACCAAACTTGGGTCACATGACCAGCGTATTGCTACGAGTCCGATGGCGCAAGTTTTTTTTTGATCCGACATGTGTACACCAAGTTACAGCGAGATCCAGAACAGGCAGATACGGGACGTTGTCGGCGGATACGCATTGATTTCGGTGTGCACGCACATCCAAATCAACTTCTGCAAAATCTTGCACGTCCGTATCTACGGTGCGCACGTTTCGTTGAAGACCGTACGCGACCAAGTCGTCCCGTTTGGCGGGGCACACTCAGTTCCGGGGGAAAATGGGGTGTTGTTTTTCCTGTTTTTGGATCGCGGTTCACGATCGCCACAGGATGCGACACACAGAGCGGGTTGCACGGGCATCGAGAGGGTTACACAGCCTACGCGTCACAACTGACAGAACGGAAAATGGAGCAACAAGGAGAGAGAACGGGTTACCTGAACAGGGCTCCAGGGAACGGGGTTTCTCCGTGTCCGGGTTCTGAGTTCTGCCGTGTCCGGGTCAGCCGTGTCCGGGTCAGGGTTCAGCGGGGACTCGCCGTGGCTAGGGCAGCGGGTCGTCGAGGCTGTGGGAGGGGGTCGTGGCCGAGCGGGGAGAGGGCGGCCGGGGCTAGGGCAGCGCTGGAGGTCGACGAGGTCGGGGCTGGGGCTGCGGGCGGCTCAGGCGAAGCGGAGAGGGGCTACTGCTGGTGGTGGAGGGTCGGGCTCGAGGGGTTCGTCGACGGCTAGGGCGGAGGAGGAAGACGAGGTGGTGGAGGTTCTGGTCGGGGAGTTCGAGGTCAGGCGGTGGAGGAGGTTGGGCGGCTAGGGCACGATTCAGGCGGGGGATGATCGGGAGAGATGGTGGGGAGGGAAGTTCTGGTTGGTGGTCAGGGAGGAAGACGAGGGAGGAGGAGGTTCTGGTCGGCGGAGGAGTTAGGGTTCAGGGCGGTCGGAGCTGCGCTGCGGGTCGGAGGATTAGGGTTCCGGCGAGGGGGAGATAGGTGGTGGTGCTGATGGTGGAGACGGCGGGCTGGCGAAGGGTTTTATAGGTCGAGGTCGGGGCGGTTACGGTCGGAGGAGGCGGGGCGGTTACGGCAGAGGAAGCGGGGGCGGTTACGACCGAGGAAGCGGGGGCGGCGCCTAACGGCCGGAGGAGGCGGGGCGGTTACGGCAGAGGAAGCGGGGGCGGTAACGACCGAGGAAGCGGGGGCGGCGCCTAACGGCCGGAGGAGGCGGCCGAATTTCGCAACGGCCGGCGGGTTCGGGGGGGGGGGGTGACGTTACTGTAGCAGTAACTGAGGAACGGGTCGGGTTCGGGTCTGGTCGGGTTTGGGTTTTGGGCCCGGATCCGACCCAATAAGGAATTGGGTTGGGTTTGCTAGACCAGTTGGTTCGGTTCGGTTTATTTGAAATAAATCGGGTTTATTCCTAGGGTTTATTTTGGTTTATTAAAAATTTAGTTTTTAGGTCTTTTAAAAAATGCTTCCAGGGTCCAATAAATTCCAAGAAAATTACCCTATGTCTAATTTTTCATTCTAAACCCAAAAATATTATTTTCATAATATTTTAATATTTAATAAACACATTTAAAAAATACTTAATACCAGTAAACAATTGATTTAATTAGTAAAAAAAATCACCTGAAGATTCTAGAAAATTCATTTTTAAAATCTGAAAATTTCTGCGGGTTTACACTATCAAAAAATAATTAGAACCAAAAATAGACTTCAGAATAAAATCGTAATGAATAGAACAACGTTCAATAATATGATTACGTATATTTTCAAAACTAATATTCGGATAAGTTAAATTTTTTTTGGCTTTCTTCTCCTTCATAATTTAACCCATTTACTTTACCGCCGTGCGAGCATAAAATTCTTACGCTACGATCCATGACGGTTGAGAACTTTTGCTACAAGAAACTCACATGAACTTTGGCTGCAGGCAAAATATTTTTTTAGTATTGGAAGCTTTGCTAGATGCAGAGAGACAGAAAGAGTGCTGGAGGCTTTGCTAGAGGGAAGAGAATGAGAGTGCTGGATGATTTGGTTGAGAGAGAAAATATATGAAAGTTTGTATTAGCCGTTGTGCAACGACTATAATCCTCCCTCCAATACCCTCAACGGCTATAATTCCTCCCCGCCCCCTATCCCGAGAAGCCAACGGCCAAAATTTACTTTCCTCCCATTCACTCGCCAACTGAGTTGGCGGGCTCTGCCCCCAACAACCCTAGCTCGCCAACTGAGTTGGCGAGCCCTTTGACCCCGCAAACTAAGTTGGCGAGCATGCCCATTTGCATTTGACCCAGCCAAATAAGTTGGTGAGTTGTCCCTCTCTCAGCAAATACCCAAAACTTCTCATCTTTTTCACAATTATGCGAAAATTGTTTCCTTTTTTTGAAAAAATTCGTTTAATAATTATTTGTAACTTACGTCCCATAATAGGACGTAAGTTAAGAATCTACGCCCTAAAAAATGACGTAAATATTTTATATAATTTGTTTAATTCAGATTATGATTCTTGCGTCCAAATTTAGGGCGATTGTATGTTAAAATACAAATTTAGTAAACTTTATGCCTTATATTAAATGAATTTAAACTTTTATTCTTTATCCCTAATTTTCCGAATAAGATATAAACTCAATTTATAGTTTCTATCTTTTAATTTTTATCCTATGTTGGCGTTTATGTAGGATAAAGAATTTCTAAAAGGATTTATAATGTAGAAACTCTCGTAGAAATTCTCAATCTCTCGTAAAATTTAATATTGGACCCTACTTTCAAACTAAATTATTAAATTAATCATTTTATTTTCTTGTCATGTAGGATATAAATTGAGAACCGTTGGAGAGTATTTTGTGTGTGTATAATTTCAATGTAAAAATTTTGCCAACTAGGATAGAAATTTTCTTAAAACAACAAGTGGATACAAACTTAATTTTAGAAATCTCATTGAAGATAGCCTTAGTTTAAATTTGTTTTATTTTTTGCTATTTCAAATATATGTCTCATTTGGTTCGCAAAAAAATAAAATAAAATAAATAAATTTTTTGTTCTTTCTATGTATATAAAATAATACAAAATTTAGTTAGAATATATCTTTGAGCCGGAATAATTTGATACTAAATTTTTGTTAAAAAAATTTGAATCATTGGTTGGGAGAACCATTTTTCTTCTTCTTCTTCTTCTTCTTCTTCTCCTTCTTCTTTGGAAACCAAATTTTCTTTCATTGTTGCTTTCTTCTGGCATATATTTTTTTTTCTTCCAATATCCTATACCTAGGAACCAAATGTCACCATAGTATATACTGATCATACTTTCCTATTTTTTGTATTTTTTTGTATTTTTGTATTTTTGTATTTTCATTTTTATTTTATTTTCTTAATGGTTATGATTGAGGGTTTATATTTCAAGAAGGCAAGGAATTCTCGGTTTGGTATTTTACCAATCAGTTTGCTCCTAAGGATAAGTTGAAGGAACGTGTAGAAGTGCAACTGTGCAAAGCAGCAGAATTAGAAAAATCTTTATTGTATGAATCATGTGCGGAGGCCCAAATAAAGTCCGTTGATAAAGGCATTACAAAATACACTTAGGAAAGTCTAAATTTTTTTTTAGATAATTACAAATTTATATTCTTCAAACTTGATCAGGACAGTTCAATTTTTTTTTCCAGAACTATCAATTTTGACAGTCCTAATAATAGAAATGACTCTCAAAATTTTGACAGTCCTAGCAATTGAAAGGAGTCAAAATTTTGACAGTTCTAAAAAAAATATGTTGATCCTTTAGGATTGTCAAAATTTTGACAGTCCGAAGGGGGAGGAGGAGGAGGAGACAAGAGCAGCGGCGGCGGTCGTCTCCCTCCTCCACCTCGCCGTCTTCCTCCTCCCCCTCCTCGAGCAGCTCCGCCTCCTTTTCCTCTCCTCGAGCACCTTCTCCCTCCTCGTCGTCTTCCTCCTCCTCCTCCTCCTACTACTCCTCCTCCTCGAACACCTTCTCCGTGTTGGAGATCACGATGCAGGGGGTGGAAGAGGAGCGGGAGGAGGGAGGAGGAGAGGGTGAGCAACCCTTAGTAAGATTTAGACTAGTATGAATAAAATATTTTTATTAATGGACTAACACTAATACTAATTAGTCCTAAGCCTACTTTGTATTGCGTTTATCACAAGCCCAAATAAATGGATGGTGGGGCTCTCCATTGGACAAAAGTCAAGATCTCTGTTAGCTAGCTACTAATCATTAATGGATCATAGGATCGTTGAAGTGACTAGTTAGGCTCATTCATTTTCTAGCTAATGAGATTTGGGGTTGGTCCATTCATGACCAGATCTCATTATTATGTCTTCGGACAATGTGTGTATATGTCAATATTTCAATATTTACTTATTGGCTTGTACATTTGAGATGTATTAGCTCAAGTAATTATTATGATAAAAGATTTTTTTAATGGACTAAGGTTCAAATTCCATTCCGACACGGACTCAGACGCAAGCGCAAGCTCGGACACAAAATGATTATTTGATTGTGCACTTTGCACTTCGCACTCCGCTTTGGGCACGAAGTTGATGCACTCTTGCATTAGTTCGAGAGTAATTCCCGTTTTTTCACCCACATCCCTAGTGGGTGATTCAGTTTTGTAATTGAATTTGAATAGGGCATTGTTCCCCCCTTTATAAGCAATGCTCCAACCCTTTGCAAGCAGTGCTCGAGTAAAGTAATGCTTTGATGATATACTTCATATGTTAGCTTCGTACATAGAGTTGGCGCGCTCTTGCGCTAGTCCGAGAGTTAATTTCATTTTTTACCCACATCTTTAGTGGACAGTTCAATTTTGTATCCGAAAAGGGGATTGATCCCCTTTATAAACAGTGCTCCCAATACTTAGTGCTTACAACAGAGAATAATAGAGAATGAGAGTTTTTGAAGGCGAAAATAGATATCCCTCTCTTACAACAACAATAGTTTTGTAACATTTCTCTAGTGGTAGTCTGAGTAGTCCGTCAACGCTAGATCCATGAAGGGAGGTGACAAGAAGAGCGTTTTTGTGAGCGAATCAATTGAGACGGTCGAATCTATCTTTGAGCAATAGTTGTTCTGACTACCCCACCGGATTATTATGCTAATTTTCTTATCACATCTTTACACCTGTTTTTACTGCTTTCTTCTTTCAGTAGATTATTCTTCTTAGTGGGTTTTTCAAATTTTTTAAGGAAGCTAAACTTGTTGTCAGGAGTTCAACCTTCATAAACTTGTATGAATTTTTTTTAAAATTTCAACAATACTGTCAAAGTAAGATTTTGTGATTCACAAAGTAAGCAAGAATCTCATCTAGATACAAGATGGATGTCCATATAAGTCTTCTCAACACTAGCTTTCAAACTTGAAAAGTTTGACGGTGAGCTAGAAGAGGAAAATTAGCATGAATCTTTAAATTGTCAACATAGAGTACATTTTGCCTGAAACAGAATATGTGATTTCATAGATAGAAAATATTGAAGCTATGGCTACCGTAATTACTGTAAAATTAAAATGGAAGAGAGAGAATAATCTCCGTAAGTTGTTAATCCTCAACTACTTGGAGGATTCCTTGGCCGAATCCTACAACATGAAGAAGGTTAGAGACACATATGCGAGTCTCTTGAAAAGTTGTACAAGAACGATGTAAATATGTCCAAGATCTATCTCATCAATAAATTCATGTCAATAGAGTTTGAAGATGAAAACACTATACTTTCCCATGTGAAGGAGCTCATGAAGCTCCAATAAAAGATAGAAGAAGTAGACATGCCTCTAGTTGACAAGTTCATGGTAGGAGTTGTACTCTCTTAACTCCTTACAAGATGGAATCACTTCATAAATGATATGTATCGCAAGAAGGCAGAAGTAAAGCTAAATATCCTATATGTTTTATTCTCATTAAGGACAAAGCTGTAAACAAGATCAAAGTGGATACTCTATCCAAAAATTTTGCTAAGGCAAATATGGTCCACTATGGAGATCATGAGGACAAGAAGAAATCTACCTTCAACAGTAGGAACAATTTCAAGAACCTGCAAGTGAAGTCAACTTCCTTTAAGGCCAAGCCTAAATAAGATGTGGTCTGCTTCAATTGCAACATGAATGGCTCCTTCAAAATGACTACAAGTTCAACTAAATTAGAAGAGACACAAGAAGCTAAGCTTAATCTAATTACTATGGTCTTGCAGGTAGAAACTCATGTACTAGATACTGACTAGTAGGTGGACATTGGTGCTACCTATCACGCGTGTGTAGAAGCATAGAAAGTACGCATCCAAGAGCCCAAACAAACCATGCACCCCCTAAGCAGACTCAACAAAAATTAGGCTATCCCTGCTCATGCACCCTCCTTGCCTGAAAAGGAGAATGCTCAGCACCCTAACTATGGCAGAGAAAAATAATACGATGCCAAGAGTTTGGCAGTTGATGCGCAGCCCATGCGGCTACAATGGAGGATGCGGGAAAGAAAGTAGTATGCAGCTTCCGACTCAGCCGTATGCATCTCTGACACTCCCAGAAGCACTATCTTTGACAGAATCTCATCCGGCCGTACTTCTATGCGTCGCCTTGAGGAAAATCAGAACTTGAACTCTTCATATTATGCGCTTGCGCGTACTAAGTCTAAAAAGTCTAGGGCAGTGCGAGCTCATCAGGCTCAAGCAACTGCCCATTTGGCTGACCGCTACTGGGCATCGTTTACTATGCGTGCCCCTGACGGAAAGTCATATAAAACAGGCCCATGCATCTAGCCCGCAGCGACAAATGGGTAGGGTCCATCTCAACAGTCTTCAACTGACGATCTGGAAAAAAATCTTGTATGAACCCTAGAACAGGGAGCAAAATTAACACCCACACACCCGCGCGCTCGGTCTACCCGTGCTCACGAAAAAGTGCAAAGGTGGATCAACCCTCGTTTGACTTGCACAACGTGATTAGTCACAAACGCAAGATGAGGGAGACAACTAAGGCTCATGAAGTGTTCTCCCTACACTACCAGAATAAGTCAAATTAGCGACATCTAGAAACGTTGCTAAATGGCTAAAAAATATCGCTAAATAATTTTACCGACGTAGGTAACGACATTTCGTTGAAGTCGCCTTTAAGCTAGTTGCTGAATGGAAAAAATGTCGCAAAATGTTGCTATTTTGATATTTTCTAGCGACGTAAATGCGTCACTATATTAGCGACGTTTAGTGACGCAACGTTGCTAAATTAGCGACGTGTTATTTGTCGCTATATGTCGCTAAGTTTTTTCTTTTTAGCGACGTTGTGCGACTCATTTAGCGACGCTATATTGACTTGGCAATACTGCCATGTCAGCAGTTTTGCGACGGACAATAACGTTTTTAGCGACGTTTATAGCGACGTACGTAAACGTCTCTAAATGTCATAAAACGTCGCTAAAAACGTCGCTAAAGGTATAGTGAAAAAATATAATAAAAATGAATATTGAATTGTTTCCAAACCATTCTTCCTGCAGTTTATGAATTCATAATTTGTACAAATAGACCCGGAACAACCCTCCGTTGGTACTATGCCTTGTGCAACCGCAACTTAGGCTTACACGGCATCACGCCCAAGCGAGGACGATCGGTTCCGTAAGACCAAGCGAGGACGATCGGCCCTTACGTGATCGGGGCGTGACAAGCATCACCCCGATAGACTCAAGAACCTCTAGCGTACTATGTGTGCTATTTTCTGAATTTGGCTCAAAAATTTGATTCAAGGCATAGTCCAAAAAATACTTCTTCAGACAAAGAAAATAGTCACTAAGTGGCCTATTGGACGCCACGAGGTGTGCAGGTCGTATCCTATCATCATTTTACCTAGTGGATGCTCCTCGTGTTTTTCGTGGTTTTTGAAGTATACCAAGATGTCATCTATAAATACGACCATGAACTTGTCCAAGTACTGGTGGAAGACCTTATTCATTAAGCTCATAAATACAGATGGCACGTTAGTTAAACCAAATGGCATAACTAAGAACTCATAATGACCGTAATTGGTCTTGAAGGCTGTCTTCGGTATATCTTCCTCCCACACCTTGATCTAATGATAGCCGGATCTGAGATCAATTTTTGTTTTGAGAATACACAAGATCCACTTAATTGATCGAACATATCATCAATGTACGGTAAAGGATACCTATTCTTGATTGTTACAACATTCAGTGCTCTGTAGTCAATGCACAAGCATACCGTCCCATCCTTTTTTGGTACAAACATGATATGTGCACCCCAAGGTGACACACTGGCTCGAATAAAGCCCTTCTCTAAAAGATCATCAACCTGTATCTTCAGTTCTACTAATTCCTTTGGTGCTAACCGGTACACAGATGAGGTAATGGGCTCTGCTCTTGGAGTCAATTCTATAGTTAATTCTATTTTTTCGATCAGGTGGTTAGCCTGGAAGGTCGTCGGAAAATACATCCACAAACTTTGATATAACCTTCGGTTATTCTGGCTCCCCTTCTGTAGTGAGTGCCTTAAAAGTAGGCTGGGCACCCTGCTCTCTGGCTCCTCGAAGAAACTCAAACTCCGGATGTCCTGGCGGTCTAAAGATAATACATCTATACCGGCAGGCTAAAGTTGCATGGTACTGACTCAACCAGTCCATGCCAAGTACAACATCATATTTCGGCATGGAAAAAATTAAGAATTGAGCTCGCATCTCACGACCACAAACTACTACCGAGCAAGATCTACAAGTGTCACTAACAGGGATGATACCGCCTCCTATAAGAACCCTCATGGTCTTCGGGAGGGGTGAGGTAGCTACTCTATGGGTGGCTATTAAACTTGCAGAGATGAATGAATGAGATGCTCCTGAATCAAATAATACTATAGAAGGTGAAGCAACTAGTATGGTACCTGCGATATCCTCTCCTGTAGTCTTTGCTACCTCAATATTCACGACAAATGCCTGACCTCGTCCCTGAGTTGATGCTCTCTACTGCTGTTTGCTAAAAAAGTGTTGTGTGTGGTTCCAAGGGTGGCCTCTGCTGATATCCTCCCGTAGCTGGTGGTCTGGCTCCTCATATTCCCATCTGCGGTGCTCCTAATGCTGGATACTCTGGTCTCTGTGGCTGCTGGACCGGCCTCGATGCTGGTAAAGTGGGTCGATATTCTGTTGGCGCTCCTCCTTGATACGCAGGGCAATCTCTGGCAGTATGCTGGCTGGATCCGCAAACTAGACATAGTCCCAACTTGCATCTACAATCCTTTGCAAGATGTCCTGCCTTGCCACAGTAGTTACAAGTAGGGGTATTCTGGGCTGCTCGCTGTAGTTGAGGCATCGAATGTCGCTTCACTTGACCTTCCTGCGGTACTCGAGCTGGGGCTATATATGGGTGCTTCAGGCTTGACTCCCTCCCGTGGATGCGTTCTATGCGTCAAGCTACAGCAAGGATGTCCGTATAAGAAGTGGGTGCAACGTAACCAATCTGTCTCTGTAACTCAAACCTTAGTCCGTCAAAGAATTTCTCCGTATTTTCTTCTTCTGTCGGGGTCAACTGTCACGCCCCAGTCCCAAAATATCGAGGGACTAGACACGTGGCAATGGCCAGCAGCACACATCGATGGACAAACCCAATTTAATGGATCCATCGGGGCATACTTAAGCTGTAATACAACAATAAGGGTCTAAATATACTAATCTCATCCACAGAAATGAATACAACAATATCAGAATCATAAAGCAAGATCAATCTCAATATAACATAAACTCGAGAAATATTCTAATAATGAGTCTGATACATCTGTCAAGATACAAGAATAAAGATAACCACAGCAAATACTGAGTATGGATAAAGCCTATACTCAGAAGGTACCCGCAGAGATCACTCGTCTACTAGATCTGGTACTGCTCCAGTGCCTGCTCCTGATAATGCTCCTGCTCCGTATACCTCGGGATAGATCTCGTTTGCTAATCCTGGGGACATAATCCTGATCCACGTCCTCAGGGGACATAGCAAGGTACAAAATAACTCAAGCCAAATAAATGCAGTGCAAAAATAAATGAAACAATAGGGTAAACTATATAACCAGCTAAGTGATATGCAATTTGAGAGCATCACTAAAACTCAGGCTGAGACCACTACAAGCTCTGTGTCTGGGAGCCGGTAGCGGAGTTACTATGTATTTTACTATGTAGTATATATATGAAATTAGCCTGTAGCCTGTGTGTCTCTCCCCACCCATTGTAATCACACGTCTCATGTCCATGACACGCAAGATTAAAACTAATGCAACAAGTCATATAATGTCTATGAATAAAATGTCTATGTCATAAAACCTGTATCCTATACAGAATCACCTTGAATATTTTAGGAAGATTATGTCACATGAATAGTGTCAAGTGTCCTGGGTTATGATGTACTTGATAAGACAAGTACTAGAATGTAAAGGGGTCACGATATCCATGTCTAGTGACGTTACACAACTCCGCGTACGGTGTTGGAACCCGACTATTAGTCGGACGCTAAGTAAAGTCACACGGTCCTAGGTCAAGCATGTACAATAATATATAAATAAGTCAAGAAAATAAGTAACAAAACTGCAAGGGTGACAAGGTACACTTGCCTGGGTTTGAATACCAACAGTTGTCCCTGTATCAATGGATCCTGCAGGTACTCCTCCAAAAGCTGTAATAAATATCACCATCAGATTTAGAAAATATCAAATAGCTAAAAATGCCTGTCCTTGAGTCCAATTTGGACACAGGGGCAAAAATGACAGTTTCTGGTCAAAGCGGGGTCCACATGTGGGCCGCTTTGCACCGAAAAATGTGTCAGAACCAATGGTCTGTAAATTCGTCAAACTTAGTGTCAACAAGTCTAGAACGACGATACGAACCCAACAGAACTTCCAGAAATGGATTTCGATGAGCCGATCACAAAATCGCCCGTCAAGTGGAGCCGCGGGGCCCACGATACGCGATTTTGTCAACGTTCTCAGAATCGAACCAAACTTGGGTCACAGGACCAGCATATTACTACGAGTCCGATGGCGCAAGTTTCGTTTTGATCCGACGTGTGTACACAAAGTTACAACGTATTCTAGAACAGGCAGATACTGGGCGTTGTCGGCGGATACGCGTTAATTCCGGTGCGCACGCACATCCAAATCAACTTCTGCGAAATTCCGCACGTCCGTATCAACGGTGCGCACCTTTCGGTGAAGACCGCACGCGACCAAGTCATCCCGTTTGGCGGGGCGCACTCAGTTCCGGGGGGAAACGGGGTATCATTTTTTCTGTTTTTGGATTGCGATTTGCGATCTCCACAGGACACGACGCACCTAGCGGGTTGTACGGACATAGAGAGGGTTACACAGCCTATGCGTCACAACTGACAGAACAGAAAATGGAGCAACGAGGAGAGAGAACAGGTTACCTGAACGGGGCTCCGTAGAACGAGGATTCTCGTGTCCGGGTTCTGAGTTCTGCCGTGTCCGGGTCTGCCGTGTCCTGGTCAGAGCGCTGTTGTGTCGGAGTCAGGGTTCAGCCGTGTCCGAGGCTTCACCATGGCGGCTCAGGGCTATGCCGGAGGGGACGGCACCGACGGAGGCAGCTTGGTGGACGAGGACGGGGCTGTCCGGGGTCGGGTGGCTAGGGCTCGAGGCGGAGCTGCGGGTCAGGGACGGGTCGAGAGGGAAGAGGGGTATGATGGTGGTGCTGGGCTGGGCTAGGGCAGAGGAGATGGTCGGGCTGTGCGGGTTCGAGTTCAGGCGGTGGAGGAGGTTGGGCGGCTAGGGCACGATTCAGGCGGTGGTCGACGGGAGAGAGGGTGGCGAGGGGAGAGGAGCTAGGGTTCAGGCGGTCGGGGAGTTCGTCGATGGAGGAGGAAGACGAGGGAGGTTAGGGTTCAGGGCTAGGGCGGCGAGGGCTGGTCGGGAATTCGATGTCAGGCGGAGGAGGAGGTTGGGTTTTCCGGCGGTGGAGCGTGGAATTCGAGATAATTTATAGGGTCGGAACAGTAATGTCGGCTAGGATTAGGATTTAGGGTTTCGGCCGGGTTTCGGGTTTGGGTCAGGTTTACTTCGGATCCGACCTGACCCGTTAAGAGCGAGTTTTGGTTCGGTTTGGTTTGACAGCGGTTCGATTTGGTTTATTTCCAAATAAACCGGGTCCAGTCAGGGTTTAATTTGGTTTAAATATACATTAGTTTTTAGGGCTTTAAAAATGCTTCCGGGTCCAATAAATTCCCGAAAAATTACCCTATGTCTAATTTTTCATTTTTCACCAGAAAATATTATTTTTATAATATTTTAATATTAATCAACAATAATTAAAAATTATTTAATTATAAATACCTTAGTTTTAATCCCAAAAAATTGTGTAAAAATTGTTTTTAAAATTTTTAAAAAAATCAGGGGGTTTACAATCTACCCAACTTAAAACAATTTCGTCCTCGAAATTAAACTAGGGTAGGGTTCTCTCTATCAAATCTCACTTGATTATAGTCTAAAGAATTTTTCTCAAGTGAACATTGCGGTCTCTACCCAACTTATAATTTACCCATTTATCATCTAAGGCTATACATCTAAGAAAGCTATGCCCCAAATTATTTAATCATGTTATGGAATCCTCAAAGTTTTTAACACCAAACATATCATCTATGATATGCCCTTAATCATTTTTATAAAAGATAGTCACCAAACAATGCGATTGGCCTGTGGGGTATATCTAGTACTATCTATATATCAAATTCATACCAAGCAAGATGGTTTGTCTTTCCGAAATAAGGAAAGATGAAGATCAATAATAAAGAGTTCAAGGGAGAGGTAATAGAATAGAAGTATCGGGATCATGGCGTTTAAAGAATTCAAATAGAAATTGTCAAGACAGTTGTGGATTGAAATCATATTTTGGTAATTCCTTATTCGCATGCTCGTATTAGTTCAGCTACGTAACCAATACGATCCGCTCAGACATATCTAGAGGGCAAGTACAGGTGTCTACTAGTCAACTGTATATCTCAGTCCACGTAAAGTATTATTGCGAAGGGCGAATCAAGCGCACTATGGTTGATCAGACCGTAATACACTGATTCTGAATTGTATTATTGTGGGCCTCCCCAATAATACATATGTCATGAACAAGCTCGATAAAGAATAAGCTTGCATAAACTAGGATATAATAGCAGCATAAGTCAAGTTAGTACAGCAAATATAAGTACGCTAGATGATGATGAAAGGAGGTACAAATTAATTCAAGTTCACAAAAATAAATCAAAATAAGCAATAATAATAAAGGACTACACAATCTCTACAGTTATCATACAACCTCCTTGTCTAAGTCGCTAGTCGACCAAATAGGGGCAAGGACCTCTAAATTCTATTGTCTGAATAAGCACTGTCGTCTTTTGCTAGCATGCGATTAATGTCATTCAGTTACACTTCAATAATGGGTCAAAAGGCTATATGATTTTAGGTTGTGAGGTATACTACCTAACTTATAACAATTTAACTACTATTGTAATTGTCTTAAAGATACCGTAGAAGCTCTTGCTAAGTCTACGAGAAAGGGTCATAGTACCTATTAGGGTATCCTCCTATATTACATAGGTTATGGTCGTCTTAAGCCTTAGTCTTAGTGCTTATAGAACAAGTGTCGATAGTAAGAATAGAAGAGTTAAGAGCCGTTAAGGGGGAAAGGGATCTAACTTGTATCGAGGTGGGGGTACAAATTACGCGACTTAAAGCTAAGGGGTAATCATTAGGTCATAATCTACAATAATAACTTAAACTGTCAAGTTCTAATTACCAATCACATAGTAAATAATTTTTAGACTAACAACCAAAATAAACAATAAGAGGCGCACAGGAATCAAGACATGATGCAATTCAAAAAATTAATTCGAATCCGATATAGATGTCAAGAATAATTCAAGCAAGTGGATGAGATCCAAAAACTTATCCTATTCTTATTGCAGGCTTGCTCGGTCCCTAAGTTGAAACCGAAACAATTTAGTCGTTGACCTGCATGGGCCACCACAAAAACTATGTCACGCCCCAGTCCCAAAATATCGAGGGTCTAGACACGTGGCAATGGCCAGCAACACACACCGATGGACAAACCCAATTTAATGGATCCATCGAGGCGTATTTAAGCTGTAATACAACAATAAGGGTCTAAATATACTAATCTCATCCACAGAAATGAATACAACAATATCAGAATTATAAAGCAAGATCAATCTCAATATAACATAAACTCGGGAAATAACCCGATAATGAGTCTGATATATTTGTCAAGATACAAGAATAAAGATAACCACAACAAATACTGAGTATGGATAAAGCCTATACTCAGAAGATACCCGCAGAGATCACTCGTCTACTGGATATGGTACTGCTCCAGTGCCTGCTCCTGATAATGCTCCTGCTCCGTATACCTCGGGATAGATCTCGTCTGCTAATCCTAGGGACATAATCCTGATCCAGGTCCTCAGGGGACATAGTAAGGTACAAAATAAGTCAAGCCAAATAAATGCAGTACAAAAATAAATGAAACAATAGGGTAAACTATATAACCAGCTAAGTGATATGCAATTTGAGAGCATCACTAAAACTCAGGCTGAGACCACTACAAGCTCTGTGTCTGGGAGCCGGTAGCGGAATTACTATGTATTTTACTATGTAGTATATATATAAAATCAGCCTATATCCTGTGTGTCTCTCCCCACCCATTGTAATCACACGTCTCATGTCCATGACACGCAAGATTAAAACTAATACAACAAGTCATATAATGTCTATGAATAAAATATCTATGTCATAAAACCTGTATCCTATACAGAATCACCTTGAATATTTCAGGAAGATTCTGTCACATGAATAGTGTCAAGTGTCCTGGGTTATGATGTACTTGATAAGACAAGTACGAGAATGTAAAGGGGTCACGATATCCATGTCTAGTGACGTTACACAACTCCGCGTACGGTGTTGGCACCTGACTATTAATCGGACGCTAAGTAAAGTCACACGGTCCTAGGTCAAGCATGTAAAACAATATATAAATAAGTCAAGGAAAAGAGTAACAAAACTGCAAGGGTGGCAATGTACACTTGCCTGGGGTTTGAATACCAATAGTTATCCCTGTATCAGTGGATCCTGCAGATACTCCTCCAAAAGCTGTAATAAACATCACCATCAGATTCATGAAATATCAAATAGCTAGAAACGCCTGTCCTTGAGTCCAATTTGGACACATGGACGAAAATGACAGTTTCTGGTCAAAGCGGGGTCCATATGTGGGTCGCTTTGCACCGAAAAATATGTTAGATCCAATGGTCTCCAAATTCGTAAAACTTAGTGTCAACAAGTCTAGAAAGACGATACGAACCCAACGGAACTTCCAGAATTGGATCCCGATGAGCCGATCACAAAATCGCCCGTCAAGTGGAGCCGCGGGGCCCACGATATGCGATTTTGTCAACTTTCTCAGAATCGAACCAAACTTGGGTCACAAGACCATTGTATTGCTATGAGTCCGATGGCACAAGTTTCGTTTCGATCCGACGTGTGTACACAAAGTTACAACGTGTTCTAAAACAGGCGGATACGGGACATTGTCGGCGGATACGCGTTGATTCCGGTGTGCACGCACATCCAAATCAACTTCTGCGAAATTCCGTACGTCCGTATCAATGGTATGCACCTTTCGGTGAAGACCGCACGCGACCAAGTCGTCCCGTTTGGCTGGGCGCACTCAGTTCCGGGGGGGAACGTGGTATCGTTTTTCCTGTTTTTGGATCGCGGTTTGCGATCGCCACAGGACGCGACGCACCGAGCGGGTTGCACGGGCATCCAGAGGGTTACACAGCCTACACGTCGTAACTGACGAAACGAAAAATAGAGCAACGAGGAGAGAGAACGGGTTACCTGAACGGGGCTCCATAGAACGAGGATTCTCGTATCTGGGTTCTGAGTTCTGCCGTGTCCGGGTCAGTCGTGTCCTGGTTAGAGCGCTGTTGTGTTGGAGTCAGGGTTCAACCGTGTTCGGGGCTTTATCGTGGTGGCTCAGGGCTACGCCGGAGGGGATAGCGCCGACGGAGGCGGCTAGGTGGACGAGGTCGGGGCTGGCTGGGGTCGGGTGGCTAGGGCTCGAGGCGGAGCTGCGGGCCGGGGACGGGTCGAGAGGGAAGAGGGGGATGGTGGTGGTGCTGGGCTGGGCTAGGGCGGAGGAGATGGTGGAGATGGTCGGGCTGTGGGGGTTCGAGTTCAGGCGGTGGAGGAGGTTGGGCGGCTAGGGCACGGTTCAGGCGGTGGTCGACGGAAGAGGGGGTGGCGAGGGGAGAGGAGTTAGGGTTCAGGCGGTCGCGGAGTTCGTCGATGGAGGAGGAAGACGAGGGAGGTTAGGGTTCAGGGCTAGGGCGACGAGGGCTGGTCGGGGGTTCGATGTCAGGCGGAGGAGGAGGTTGGGTTTTCCGGCGGCGGAGCGTGGAATTCGAGATAATTTATAGGGCCGGAACAGTAATGTCGGCTAGGATTAGGATTTAGGGTTTCGGCCGGGTTTTGGGTCCGGGTCGGGTTCACTTCGGATCCGACCCGACCCGTTAAGAGCGGGTTTTGGTTCGGTTCGGTTTGACAACGGTTCGGTTTGGTTTATTTTCAAATAAACCGGGTTCAGTCAGGGTTTAATTTGGTTTAAATATACATTAGTTTTTAGGGCTTTAAAAATACTTTCGGGGTCCAATAAATTCTCGGAAAATTACCCTATGTCTAATTTTTCATTTTACACCAGAAAATATTATTTTTATAATATTTTAATATTAATCAACAATAATTAAAAATTATTTAATTATAAATACCTTAGTTTTAATCCCAGAAAATTACAAAAAATTGTGTAAAAATTATTTTTAAAAATTTAAAAAAATAAGGGGGTTTACATCAACGTAGGGGCAAAGCGGCTTAACCGTATGAACTCCACATTATACTTTTCTACTATCATATTGCGTTGGGAGAGGCAATTGAACCTTTCTCGAAGCTTCGCTCGAGAAATAGATGGAATGTACATCTCCTGGAAGAGTCTAGAGAACTCCTCCCAAGTAACTCGGTCTGGCCCATGTTGTTTCTCTTCAGAGAGCCATCAATGATGTGCGTTGTCCGTCAGTTGCATCATGACGACAATCATTCAGCGCTCCCTCGAAAGCTCAGCTGCTTCCAATTGGTGTTGGGTGTTAGTTAACCACTCATGAACTTCAGTGGGCTCCTCGTTGCCCGAAAAGGTACTTGGCTTCAGTTGGCGAAAGTCCGAGATAGATCCCATCGATGGTTGTCTAACTGGTGGTTTTGCCAGCTCTAGTGCTGTCACTATACTCTCCCTTAAGTTCTCCGTCTGGCGTTGCTAGGCCTCTTGCTGAATATGTTGTTGGGCTTGCATCATTGCATAGAACACCTGGAATAACTGATGTCCGTCCATAGTTTGCCCTGGCATGAAAGCTAGTAGCGGTGGTATCGGGGAATTAAATCGTGGTGGTGGTGGAATGTCATATCTCTGGAACCTTGAAGCGGGCTGATCTGTAGGGTTGCTTTGTAGAGTGGATGGGTCTCCACCCCCTGGTATTACTTTGTCGTCATGAGTAACCACAGCACCTGGTGCTGTACCCGCTGGAGTATCGTCGCTGGCTCGTGGATCCATTACTCTGCATACAAGTAATTATGAGGACCACACAGACGAATCAAGCATGATATAAGTCAAGAGATTAAATTTGAATTCGATATAGAGGTCAAGAACGTGTCAACATGTGGATGAGATCCTATAAGTCTATCCTAATCGCAGGCTTGCTTAGTCCCTTAGTTGAAACCAAGCAATATATTCGTAGACCTGCATGGGCCACCACAAAAACTATGTCATGCCCCAGTCCCAAAATACCAAGGGACTAGCCATGTGGCAACGGCCAGCAGCACAACTCCAATGGGCAACCCAATTTAATGGACCCTTTAGAGTACACTTAAGCTGTATCACAACTAAAATGGTCTACAATATACATGTCATAGTCTATGTATCTAATCTCATCCACCAAGTCATAAACAAGAGGTAATATGATAAACCAGTCTCAAACATCAATACCATAAATGAAACTGTCTATCACAATATAATAAATAATATTACGGGGAACAACCCGTATCAAAATAATGAGAGAAAAAAATATCCAAATCCACAACTAAGAATCACAAGGTATCATACAAAAGATAATCAGAGAAATCAAGAGAAGTCTTCCGGTACGACCTCGTACTTGGCTGTTGGTACTGCTCCGATATCAGCTCCTGACCCATAAATCTTGGGATAAAACTTCTCGTCAATACCTGGGGACATAATCCATATTTCAAGATTTCGACAACTTTATGTTGACTAGTTTTGTCTGAAACTTGTTCGAGACATAAACAATCCATTATTATTTTTTATATCTATTAAAAATCATTTTATATCCTATTATATACTATTCTAATCTCAGAAAATAATCACCTATTTATTTTATCCAAAAATTCCTCTATTTACTAGCAACACAATGTCATATAGTCACCCGAAAACCTAGGCTAGTGGTCCTTAGTTACAGGTTCAGATTTGACATTATAATATCAGAGAATTAATTTAAAAATACTTATTTTCCAGGAATTAAACACCAATTAATTCAATTTTAATAGTCAATAAGATTTCTTCAATTAATCGTATCAAAAAGTCTTAAACTAGTTTTACCGACAAGCAAATCATCACCAAACTTTCATGAAAAATATATATTTTCTAATTTAAGAACAAGATGAATAGGGGTTCTAATTCAGTAAATTGACTTAAAATAAAAGTATCATGCCATGAAATTTGAGAAAGAAGGGTTTAAGATTACCGAAACCGTTGGAGGATTTGAAGATGGGCTTCTTCTTATCCAAGAATTTCTCCTCCTTGCTTGAGCTCGGCTTGCTAATTCCTTTGTGATGGGTTGTTGATGAAAAAAAGAGTTCTTGATATAATTATAAGGAAGATGAGGTTCTTCTTGAAGGTTTAATGGTTTTTGGAAAGAGATATGGTGGAAGGATGATGAAAAGTGGAGCTTTTGGAAGAGTGGAAGGGATTTTTTTGTGAAGGAGATAATGTTGTGTGGGTGAGAGAGGTAAGGGGGGCTGATCCACACATGGGGGAGAGGGTAAAGGGGAGACCAATTATGAGGGAGGGGTTTTGATATGGTTAGGGTTAGGGTTTGTTGGTAAGTTGATATATATATATATATATATATATATATATATATATATATATATATATATATATATATATATATATATATATATATGGCCTTTTTAAAATAGATTTAAATAAAGGAGGGGGTTATCCTATTGCTGGAGGGTTTGGCCAGGGGGGTCTGCTCTTGGCCGAAAATAGGAGGGTGAGGTTGGTTGTTATGGTTAGGATTGGATAAGGTTTGGTTGTTGGGTTGGTTAGGGATGTGGTTAGGTAGTTATTTGCCAACTAGGTTGCCACCTATACAACTTTCTATAGTTAGAACTTCTATAAATAGAAATAAATTAATTTAAATATCATATATATATATATATAATATATTTATATGGCAATAATTGGGGTGCACTACATGCCTACATGTGTTTGAGTTGGGTTTGGGTCAAGTTCTAGTCAAAAGGAGATAATTTTATGGTAACCGTAATTCTAGATGTTCTTTAATATTTTTAGAGCATGGAGGAGATCAAATAAATACAACATTCATATTCCAACTATATTAGACTCAATTACAATTATTATTATAAATTTTGTTGGAAGAAAAAAGGTCGTGCATTGCTCAAATATCGAAGCCATGGCAAAGTGTCATATATATTAAAAAGAATTTTAGAAATTAATTCTTTAAATATATCTAATTAAATAAAATAATTAAAAATTGCCAAATTTTTCCTATTCTAAAATGAGGGGACTTACACTGCCAGTTTTTGCAGCATAGACGGTTATGGTGCCTTTGGAGTTGTTAATGGAGTTGCTTGTCTTGTAGGCATTGGTATCAGGTACTCATATCATATCTACCGGAGTTATGATTATTTATTTATCTGCTAATATAGCATAGTTTTACAGACTCATATTTCTTTCTCGAGTCTATTCGAGTTTGTGTGTTACTGGGCGGCCGACTTTAGCACATGTAGCTCATTCTTGATATTTTGTTCTTTATGTGGATTGTGACATAGATATTTTCAGTATTCTTAGATAGTTACCCTTATTATACAGCTTATACGTATTCGAGTCGGACCAGAGTCTGGTCCAATACGTAGCTGGTATGTTACGTATTCCTAGTCCTATATTTTTGGGACTGGGGCGTGACACTCATGCTCCTCCGGGGTCTTCAAATAGATCAGAATATCATCAATAAATACTACCAAAAACTTATCGAGATACTGTTAGAACACTTTGTTCATCAGATTCATGAATACCGTCGGGGCATTGGTCAACCCAACGACATCACCAAGAAATCAAACTGGCCATACCGAGTCTGAAAAGCTGTCTTCAGAATATCTTCTTTCTTCACTTTCACTTGGTGGTAACTTTACCTCAAGTCTATCTTCGAAAATAGCTTTATTCCGTTCAACTGATCAAAGAGATCATCTATCCTCGGTAGTGGATATTTGTTCTTGATAGTGAGGTTGTTCAATGCACTGTAGTCGATACACATGCGTACTGACCCATCCTTCTTTGGTACAAACAATACTGGTGCACCCTACGGTGATAAACTTGATTTGATAAAGACTTTATCCTGTAACTCATCTGCAAATCACCCACTTGCTTCTTCAATTCTGCTAGTTCCCTGTTGTTGACCCTATAGACATGCCGAGATATCAGCTCTGCGCCTAGCACCAAGTCTATAGAGAACTCAATATCTCGGTCTGGCAGCAAGCTTGGAAACTCCTCCGAGAAAATATCCATAAACTCTGCTATCAATTGATGTGGCAGCTCATTCTCTTCCATAATGGTTCCTGTCACCCCCATTTTTCCAAATGAGGGTATTTTGGTCATTTTGAATATCTATTATTCCTAGTAGTTAATAATTATTATATTTCTATTTAATTATAGTTATTGGACTAGCCTAATAGTTAGACTTGACACATGTAAACCCAATTAGAATTGTCATAACAACTTGTGAGCCCAATAAAGAGGCTCTCATTTCTCTCTCTCCTTCTTATTTGCATTCATCTTAGATCCCCAATTTCCTTCATTTCCTCCTTCAATTTCTCTCTCAATTCCTTCACATTCCCTCTTATTTTTATCCCTCAAGGAGCTTTGGATCTTGGAGTAGCAAAAAGCACAAAGAGAAGGAGCTTTGGTGGAAAGATTGTATCCGGATTGTGTCTATTGTACATTTCATTAGAAGTCCATCTTCCAATAGGTATAAATATTAATTTCCATTCATTCTAACTTCTAAATTATGCATTTGACCATTATGAACCACTCCATGGCGTAGGACTACCAATAGGAACAAGTTCTAGGCTAATTGGTTGTGTATAGAGAATTATACATAGGTTTTTGTATGTATTTTGAAGGAATTAAGAGATTGATACATCAATTGTGTGTTATAAGACCAATTTAGTCTAATTAGACTTAGATCAGAATTATAGGACTAGATACGTGTCCAAAAATGGATACATGTAGGCCATATTATAATATTTTACGATACGGTGTTATACGGAGCTCTATTTTGGGTATTATGTACAATTGCTTCTTAATTCTTATTATAGCAAGTTACTTTAATATTATTATAATGTATTTAGTTTAATAAATGTCTATTATGGAAAATTGGGAGTTAGACACTCTAGTTGAGTGAGTATCATGGAGTAACTCATATGCGCATATCAAGTGCTTGATCTAATGCTAGTGTGTGTGTGTTGATGTAAGAGTGAGAAGAGGTTGGTTAGGAGCTGTGTTCATGTAAACCCCCTCAAAATTCTGATTTAGGTAGACTAGATTGAGTTAGAAATATTTTTGTCGCGTCAGTGTATTTGAGGTTTAGAAATTAGTTGCAGTTGTTTGGTTCTGTATTTAAATCCTTGGTGCACCCTAACGTTGTAGCAATATTCGGAGCCCAACAATAGCCCATAATTTCCAACTAATTGTTGCACTCTTGACTTGACAAACCAACCTAGGCGCTGGACTTTTCCGTCACTCATAATCACAAACCCTTGTGCTCTAATTTAATTGCACAACTTCCCGTATCTAAAATCCATTCTTTAATCCTGTGTCACGTACCATGGTCGTTGCCATCAATTTTGAGACACAAACTCAATCCATTTAGCCGGACCAATTAAAGGGTCCAAGACTGACACCACGACTACACCGTTCATGACCTTTGTGTCACTCCTAATTGAGACCCCATGTGCCCCCATTTAATTTAAGAGCACATAAAATTTTATTTTAATTAAATTGGGGATACCAACTTTGACTAATCCCAACTTAAACCCAATTTAACCCAATATCCCATTCATTAAGCCTATACAAAATACACAATACCCCTCACCCTACAAAACACCAAACACCACTCCCCACCATTTTACATGTTTATGCAAATACCCAAAAGTTAAGGGACTTATTTATAAATATGGTAATGGTGTCCTCACCTCATTGGTCCAAGCCAATGAAGAAGCCCCTCTCCCTCTCTTGACCGGTCATATCGCCCCCTCTCTCTCTTTTGGATGTACATTTCTTTCATGTTGAATCTGAGCCATCCATTCAAATCTAAGCCCTCATCCTCACCACACATCCTCCTATTTAATCCCTCTTTCTCCCCCTTTCCCAATGTCGGCCCTAATCCCAAGAACATTGGAAACCCTCCCACTCTCTCTCCTCCATCTCCTTACATTCATAGCCGAACACTTTTTCTTTCTCTTCTTCTTCTTCTTCTTCTCCTTCCTCTTTACTTCTCATTGTCCTTCTTCAAAATCGACCAGCCGAGCTCCCCCTACTCCGGCCAGCCGACCTCCATCCACGACCAGCGTCTCCACCGCCTCTGACTTCAACCTTTCCTCACAGCGGTCATCGACACCTCTGATACTCCGACCGCCCACTGCGTCTTCTCCTCCATCCTGACGTCCACTCACTGTCATCATCGACGTGAGCAGCAGCTCGACTGCATCCCGCTGCAACTGAGCCACCCGCACCATCACCTTCTCCAACAATTCTACTGCCACGTCCAGCACGAACTACCACGTCTCCTCCATCTCAACTGCTGCCACTGAGCTCCTCCACCCGCTGCACCTCGACTCTACCGCATCTCATCTCCACCATCCCGCCATCACCTCCATCGACCGACCTCTTCTCCGGCCATCAATCCGTGCTACCATCACCACCATCATCACTAGCTCCACCACGTCTCCTCCACCCAACGTCAACCGAGCCTCCTCCATCCCATCACCACCGCGGCTACCCCACCTACTCCGGCCAGCAACCACCCCGACGTGCCACCGTGCCGCCGCCAAGGTGAACACCCCCCCTCTCCATGTGTAGTATAGTTGTATATTTTTATATATATTGGGATATTTAGGGTTTAATACGTCTTAATATATGCAATTATGGTTAAATACGAAGTTAATATTTAGGGTTTATGAATGCATCGAGTTTTAGGGTTTGATATATTTTTTCTATGCAATTGATGGACATTTAGGAGCAGGTGACTGATTGTGAAATGGTGTGTACTATCAAACCATTGGTCATTTAATAAGGATTGGTAAATAATGATGAATTTAATTGAGGAGTAGTTTTTATTGTGAAATGGTAATGATTGAATATATATTTGAGGGTTTAATAAATAAATTATTAATTTATTCAAGGATGATATTTAAATATGCATGATAACGTCTGTGAAGACCAGGGTGAAATATGAGGAATGATCATAGCTTGAACTACTGAACACCATGATAAATATAGGACATTGAGGATTTGGTCTGATGATATTATACTGTGATTGATCGTATTAGGTGTAACATATATTTAGTCAACCTTGGTCAACCCTCTAGCTTAGTGTCGATGTGAGCTTGTAACTAGGATTGAAACTTATGCTAGACGTGTGTTACCTCTTATTTTAGCCTCGTGATAGTTTATTGATTGAGCTTGTATCTCGTCTCTAGGTACTACGGGACCCGCGGACTTGGACGTTGTACCAGAGCCCCATCTTCAGCAATCAAATCCAGGCAAGTGTACCTTGCCACCCTGTATTTCAGTTACCAAATTTCTATTCATTTATTATATTCATTGTACGTATTTTGGATCAGAATTGTTACTTCACGTCCGGGTCATAACCGAGTGCAGACGTTCGTCGGTAACGTCTGGTAACGATTAATAGATGTTCGCAATACCATGATGTACACACTTGGTTACATTATAACCCTAGGACACATCTAGATACTGTTATCGTGCCAGATTTCCTGTATCCTGATACTGTCAGCATGACCAAAACTGGGATGACTTTAGGGTCGTGATTGTTGATAGTTACTTCAGTATGACGAGACTGCTAGATAGAGGTTCAGGTTCAGCGCACACTCGCTGACCGCTTTGGGAGGGGAAGACAGTTACTAGACGTTTGGGCTCCTCTGCACGCGCTATATATATGTATATGTTCTATTTTTATAGTATTCCTGTATCTGGATTAGTAGTATCACCCGTGTGACTCTTTGCCCGGAGCTCCGGTACGTCCCGTGTATTTCCGTGTCCGGAGCTACGGCTTTATTTTGTCACGGAGACTCTTAGTTCCTTGTGTACAGCAGTGGAAAGAGGTAAAATAGCAGTATGCAGAGCTAAGGAGAGTTACCTGCAGGTAATGTAAGTAGAAAGTTATGGGGAGTTTTTAGTTATGAACTGA
This sequence comes from Iris macrosiphon, assembly GCA_036927795.1. Taxonomy (NCBI): domain Eukaryota; kingdom Viridiplantae; phylum Streptophyta; class Magnoliopsida; order Asparagales; family Iridaceae; genus Iris; species Iris macrosiphon. Next base: position 15,541,085 of record JAYESA010000002.1, read on the forward strand.
GGAGTATCAACAACTCTGATACCAAGTATCAGAATTAAGGGGGAGTTCGAGCAGTGAAGGCAACGGTATCAGCAGTAGTACTGACATGGATTCAATCAAGGCAACACAGTGTCAGTACGGTTCACTATTGGCATCAAATATGAGATTTATGTTGATGTTAGTGTTATCTGTTAGAGGAGAGGATGCAGTAGTGTTGATGTTGGAAGTGGTGTCTAGTTGCTTGCATTCAAGCAATGGGGTTCAGGTATCTTGTTTACCTGGAGTTTATGCCAGGTTGGTATCATAAGTTGGTGTCAATCTAAGGGCAGGTTTTTGCTTAACTGCAAGTTACTAGGCTGCAGTCAAGGCAAGGGGTGAGGGTGTATTAAAGGGTTATGTTAAGGGTAGGTGTAGTTGTAAGATTATTGTATGTATACTAGTTATAGATTTTGGTATTGGTATTAGTGGTTAGTGGCTAATAATATGGAGGTTATATACATATTGGCAGTATCTAATATAGCTATATTAGCCAAGTATTAACCAATAGCTAGTTAAGGTAGTAGAGTTTTGAGCTATATTATGGTTTGGGGATTTAGTTATCCATGATACAATAGCATATGAGCTAATTAAATATTATTAGTAGTTAGTATAATAAATATTAGTGAGTTTGGCTAGTATCCTTAAGGTATTAGCCCTAGAAACTCAAGTATGACCTAGTACCACCAAGTATGGACTAGTATAGACTTGGAATCATCCAAGAGGTTGGGAATGGACCTAAAATCAAGGTATTAACCTAGAAATGGCTTAGAAAGCATGTTAGTGTATCTTTGAAAATCAAGGTATTAACCTAAAAATGGCTTAGAAAGCATGTTGTGTGACACTATCTTGGGCATCGAGATACACTCTTTGCCCTGGATCAGAGGCGAGTACATCTCTTTGTTAGTTTTTATTTTATGATAGTAGAAATATCACATATTCTAGAACTGTTTACTTGATTTCGACATAGTGGCTACACAGACTGGTACTAATGGATCCTGTCATGGGATCTTATCCCCTACCGTGTTCAGCGGGTACTCCTTCACATGTATTTCATCGTATGTATTGGGTATTAATTATCATATACTTCATGTTCACACACTGCTTGTGTTCAATGTGCTTATATTCATGTTCGTAACGTGTTGTGATTGGATCCATAAGTATTGGTTGGGGATGAAAGAGTAGGAGTTGGTTATGTGATCAAGCCCAAGTGTATTCGTGTACATATCAATTATATATCACATGTGTAATCGAGTAACTATATTGTATTCATGTTCAACCCAAACTGATCACATAATGAACTTGTACTCTATGGCACATTCGCTAGTTTATCTATTTTTATCACTTGTTGTTATTCATATTGCCTGTTCTTCATTCCAGTACATTACCTGTTTACTCTAGTTCATTCCATTTCCTATTGCTAGTTATCTTGTATTCTTTTCTATTATTTGTTATATATGCTCTATTATTTATTTGAACTGCTTTCAGAGATATGTACTTCATTCCAATCCTGACTGGATATATTTTTCAGATGATTGGCTTGTGAATCAGTATCCCACTTATTATGGGCCGCAGGACGGCGAGCCATTAGAGAATTCTCCCTTAAAGCCGGAGGACCTAGTGCTATTGTCTAAGGAGACTTAGTTATATTTTGGTCATTGTTTTAGTTTCATTTTTAGACTTATGATATTTATATATTATTTTGGTAGTGGCTATATCTAGACTTATGGATTTGGACTTGTGGATATTTTGTGTCTCTTATTCCTCTCTTTTATTCCATATCGTGCTTTCATCCTCCTTTAGTTTTATATTATGATTGAGTATTGTTTACCATTATTATATACCATATTATTCCTTCGTTTGGAGTTGTGATAACATTGACAGGTATACCATGTATATATTGTATGAGATGTTTAGATAGTATGGTTGGCCCAGACAACGTTCTACCGTCGATGCTGCAGCGTAGGCTGGATATTGTTCACTACTTGTGCCCTTATTCCGGGTGTGGGTCCTGACAGCTCCACATGGCATCCTCGCTCTACTCCACTGCTCCTTTGGCTATCTCAAATTCTGGCTCTCCTGGTGGTCGAAATAACACCCTGCCTCCACGACAATCTATACTAGCATGGTGCCTACTCAACCAATCCATCCTGAATACTATATCGTAGTTCGGTAGTGGCATTATGAGTAAGCACACACTCAACTTCTGGCCTTTCAGTGTAACTCTTCGATCATTGCAAACATCACTGAAAATGATAATGCCACTCCCAGTCATGATCTTGCAAGTCCTAGCCAAAGGTACAGCCTCTAAACGATGCTTAAGAGCAAAAGATACATATACAAAATTATGAGAAGCATCAGAATCAAATAAAGCATGAGCTGAAAAAGAATCAAGAAGGACTGAACTTGATATCTCATCTTCCACGGGCTCGGTCTTCTCGACCGTCATGGCGAATGATCGCCCCTGCTGTGCACCTCTCTGCTGTTGTGTCTGCAATGGAGGTCCTCTCTGCTGACCCGCATGTGGCCTCACTGGTGCTCTTTAAACCTTGGCTCCTTCCTGAGTTGGATGAGTTGGAGCCAGACGACAGTCTCTCAACTGGTGATCTACCGCGCCACAAAATAAATATATGCCTAGCCATATTCTGCAGTCATTCGATCCGTGTCATAGCTTCTTACAGAAAGGACAAGTAGGCGCCGACTAGGCTAGCCTCTGCATTTGATGTATCTGCTACACTGGTGTTCTGATCGGTGTAGAAAACTGCTGTCTCTGTGGCTGAAAAGGTCTCTACTGCTGGAAATAAGATCGCATAGTTGGATCCTCACTGTTGCTAGCTCCCCTCGATGCAACTCTCATCCTCTTGGACCTGATTTCAAGTCATCCTCTGCCCTCTGGGCATCCACCAACATCTTCTTGAATGTCATAAAGCGGTTACCCCTGGTGAGTGATTTTACCTCCCTAATCAAACTCTTCCGAAACTTTCTATCTCTCCCTAGGGGATTCTACACTTCCAAAAATTTGCCCAACTGACAAAACTCGACGGCGTACTCGTCCACCGTCATATTCCCCTGACGTGGTCCTGAAACTGGCTCTCCAGGGCACTCAGAGCCACATCTGGGAAGAAATTTTTCTTAAAATTCTCTTTAAAGGCTTTCCAAGTCAATCCAGGCACCACAATCCTCGGATCCGTACGAAACCATGTCAGGGCGATGTCGAACATATGTCTACCTACCGCCTCTATTTGTAAACTCTTCGGGATTCCCGCCATCCGTAGGATCCTCTCAATGTCCTCTATCTACTCATCGCTGTACAATATCCCCTCCGTGCCCTTGAATTCCTTGGGCAACATCCTCTTAAAATTACTACGGCTGAACTGGAAGTGATAAATAATAGGTATTTTCTATCCCCTGCCTTATCACGTCTGACTGGTGATGTTGTGCCTCCGCCTAGGCCCTTTGGGCCTCCATCATCTCCCGATAAAGTGCAAATATCTGCGCGGCAACGACTTGTGCTGGAGGTGGTGGAAGCTCCTCTGAAACGGCCGGGACGGTCCTATGAACTGGTGGAGCACCCCCGAAAGTGGTTGAAGCCCCCACCTGAACCGGTGAGATGACCCTCTAAGATGGAGAAGGTATAACAATAGCTGTTGCTGCCCTCCTCGGAGGTGGAGAAGTAACCGACCTCGCTGAAACTATGCCAGAGCGCCGTGATATGGTCTTCGGTGGTATCCTGAAGATAGATCAAAGCAAATGAATCAATAAGGCACAATATATGATATCATCAAAGAAGGACCATAATATTTCAAAGAAAGCAAATATTCAGATTGATAAGGATAGCAAAATAAATAGATTGTAAGTGTTCCAAGTTATTATTGAGTAATATCTCATTCTATATCTGAAGTCCTATATCCTGTAGCAGGCTTGTAGTAGTACTCTAAGTATGAGCAGTACTACCTAAACCTGCATAAGCCACCAAAAAAATGTGTCACGACCCGCACTCGGAATGAGTTATGAGTACGTGGGTACGTCCAGCCTACACCATAGCATCGGTGGTAGAACGTTGTCTATGTCAAAAAGACTATCTAAATATCTCACACAATATATATAATATACATGTCAAGGTATCTCAACTCTGAATGGAAGACAATATGATAATCAATACTCAATCGCTATAAAACTAGGGAAAAATTATGGCACGATATGGAATAAAAAATAGAAATAACAAGTCACAAATACAACTCTTAACCAAGTCTAATTGACTAGCACAATAGTCTCAAATATAATACATGCCAAAATGTCTAAACTGAGAAATATCCAATATAATAAAGAAACTAGCTAAATCTCCTCAACAGCTGAATCTAGCTCAACATGCTCTAAGAGTGCTATCTCAACTGGCTCGCCATCCTATGGCCCGTAATAGGTGTGACACATCTCCTCTAACCCATCATTTGAAAAATATATCCATTCTGGATTGGAGCAAATTATAAAACTCTGATAGCAGTTCCAAATACATGATAGAAAATATATAATAAGAAATAGAAAAGAATACAAGATGTACAAGTAACTAGAAAATAAAAATATTACTGAGATAAGCAGATAAAATACTGAAAAGATAAATACATGCAATATGGAATGCACTACAAGTAGGAGGAACAAGAATACTAACTAAGTGCCTTAGAGTACAAGTTTATTATGTGATCGGTTTAGGTTGAACACGAATACACTAACGTAACTCAATTATACGTGAGGTGCATAATCGACATGAACACGACTACACTATATGCTTGATTACATAACCAACTTCTACTCCCCCGTTCCAACCAATACTCATGGATCCAATCACGACATGTTATGTACACGAATAATATAAGTACACAGAGAATACGAAAGGACACGAGCACAAGGAGTACCCGATGCATACAATAAAGTACATGTGGAAAGAGTATCCGAAGTACACAATAAGGGATAACATCTTCTGACATGATCCATATTTTACTAGTCCGTGTAACAAGGTGTTAGAATCAAGTATACAGTTCTAGAACATGTGATATATACACTATAATGAAATAAAAACTAGCAGAGAGATGTACTCATCTCTGGTCCTGAGAAAAAAGGTATGACTCGGTATCCGAGCTGGTGTCACACAGAACTATATATGAAATATCATGTCATTTGGGTGTAAAAAAGTGATATAAAGCTAAAATGTACTAAATATGATTTCTAGACCATTTCTAGGTCACACTAGTCAAAGTAGGTCAAACTAGGCCAATGCCTTGATTTTAGGTCCATACCTATCTTCTAGGTTGGTTTAAAGGCTATACTAGTGAATACTAGATGATACTAGGTTGTGATGAGGTATCTAGGTCCATAACTTGAAGGTATTAATTAAACTAGCTAATATACTATGTATCTTATATATATCACTTATATATATATATATATATATATATATATATATATATATATATATATATATATATTCTAGTCTTACCTATTATATAACATTACCTTAGTATACTAACCCAATTACCTTATCCATGTTTGTATCTCAAAGATACCTTAATATACAATATCTAATACCTTAGTATTTATACACTCTAGATACTTGAGTATCTTGATACTCAATATCTCAATACTAATAACTTATATACTAACTAACCAAACAAATCCTAACCTACACCTTAGCTCACCTTGCACTTGGATACTCAATACACACACATGTAAGTGATATTGCTTCCCAGATAATACTCTCATGCACAGGCCAATTGTGCATCACTGCACCACTGTCTAGATGATACACCCTTCCTCTGTGCTCGAGTGCACATGGTACATTGTTATCCCCTTAGTACTTATAATACTCAACCTTCACATGATACCTGTGCACACCCCATTAATCAACTAATACAACACCAGCACCAACACCAACAACACTACCTGGCTTAACTTAAATCACCTACACCCATACACATTCATGTATCACCCTTGATACCAACTGCCCAATTCTAATCGACCGCACTAACTCATTAAACCTCAACCAAAACTTACCTCACTTCCTGCAAGTCTGCACTTGATCCCTCACTTACCTACTGCACATTATCCTTTGATACCCTTCTCCTCACACCTGTAGCAACTGAAACCCCAACCATTCTAGTATGGACCTGCCATTGCTCACAAACTACAATGCACACTAGTGCAGGCTCTACTCAAGGCAAACCTTCAACTGAACCAAGTTCCTTCTCAACTGCTGCTATACCTCCAACAACTGTACTGCAGTTAATAATTGAACTGCAGTTCACTCGAGCCCCCAATTATACCCATTGTGGTTATCTACACTCCTACAGACTCTACATACCACTGCCCAAGCTCACCTCCAGTATGCACAATAGTAAAGTGCACTCCACTGCCCTGAATCGACTGATACACTGCCAGTATCAGTGTACCACATGTTCACAATACAGAACTCTTTCAACACTGTAGGCCATAGACCTTAGCTTTCCTCCTCCAGAACACACTCAACAGTTCATACCAAGCACACACACACACATGCAAACACATTTACTATATCATAAATATATATACATACCATTAGATATGCTAAGTATACACATCTACACATACACACTAGTGTGATGTCAAATCATAAAGCACATATTGTGCAATGCCAAGTTACTCTTAATCTACCTTCAACTAACTTACCAAAACCTACAATGACTTGCAAATACCAATTACACATACCAAATGCATCATTATATGACTAATTTAATTAGTTACAAAGAAAATTTAAGAGGAATTGCACTAACATGCACAATTAACCCAAATTGAACCTCGCATCATAGCGTATCACAAAACATCATGATACAGCCTACTCGTATCCAATTGTATACGCGTAGCTAGCCTCACATACTCAATCTAAGTCTAATTAGATATATTTATCTTAAAGACAAATACTTGGTGCACCAATCTCGAAATTCCTGTAAATTTGGCACAAATTTTCATGTAGAAGTCACAATATGGATTAATTGGACCTAATTCTTCTTCCTATGGGTAGTCCTAAGCCATGGAAGGGTTCCTAATGGTAAAATGCATAAATTAGAGTCTAAATTGAAGGAAAAATTTAGAATTATATCTATTGGGAGATGGATTTCCATTAAAATATTTAAATGAACACAATTAGGACACAAGCTCCTAGCCAATTCTTTCTTCTCTAAGTGCTCCTTGCAATCCAAGCTCCAATGCTCCTTAGATGATAAAAATAGAAGAAAATAAGAGTAATTTTGGGTGAAATTGATGGATGGATGAGTCAATTTGGGGAAGAACACAATTGAGGATCTATTTTGAAAGAGGAATGAAGAGGAGAGAGAAAGAATTCTCCCTCTATAGTGGCCGACCCTAACCCCTCTTGCAAATAACACACAATGTCCAATATACCCCCACTAATTACTTATGAAGGATATTAATTATTAGGTTTATATTGGGAAGCTTCTAATCTAATGAAAGTTTAATCTAATATCCTAATTAATAAAGTTGAATGAGTCTAATGGGCCAAGTCCAATTGTTGGGTTCATTGTGTCATGACTAGTCAAATTAGGTCCACTAGTGTCAAGTCCAAATAAATATACTAGTCCACTAACTATTAAATAAATAACACATTATATAAAATATAACCAAATTTAAAATAAAGTGTAACGACAACATTATTCCTATCTATAAATGTGGTAGTGACAATAGTTGTAAATTCTAAAACTGTTTTTAGAAATTTAAGGATTTAGTATAAGTAGAATATGATGACTAAGTACGGCTGTTATACCGCCGTCTCATTATGCCCACCCTCGTTAGGGCATTGGCGACAATGAAGGATAGGAATGGATAACATGTAACGAAGGTGACAGTGTCAGTGGTCTGTAGTCGATGGTCTCGGTTGTCGAATAGGCCTGCCAACTCAACCTGCATGCCACAAAGAGGGGCTTCCTCTCCGACTGTTCGTTCGGATATCCCTCATTCCCATATCGATGCCATGAGAGCGTTGAACTGGTCTTCCGTGCCCAACATTGTCTCCCTCAACGATTTTGATCAGCATCGTGGATACCGAGACCGCCTGTAAGATGTTCGACGAAATGCTCGAGAGGAATGTGGTTATAACTCTTCTTTATTGTTCAATTTTTGTAGGTTATAAATATGGTGATAACATAGAATTCTTTGTTGCTCGTTATGCTTGGTGTTGCTCTTAGTGATGGTATGCGCATTCTAGCCTCCTTTGGAAGGGAGAAATTTTGATGAAATGTTCTTGATGCGCTTATATTCTGGATGCAAATGTAATTTGGATACTCAGCATCTTTTAGTAAACAATAAATATTTATAGTGTGGAGTTTTTATTAGCCCATGTGTGTATTTGTGTCTAATCTAGAGCTCGTATTATGGTATGAACTAACTGAAGAAACGTCATCTCCATAATCTAAATTTAGTTTTTATACTGATCAGAACATGACCTTTTGTAACTATTAGATTACTAAGTTGTAGAAAATTAAAAGGCAGAACCTATGGGTTGATTGTAGAAAGTTCATCTTTTTTTTTGAGATATCCGACGTAACGTTCGAAACTTTGTGCATAGTACATTTTATGTCTTTTTGTGTCCATTATTTTCAACTTCCACCAAATAAATAGAAAGAATAATACGCTCCCGCGACTTGATTAACTGATCTTTCGCCATCCAGACATGGTCTTATATCTCTTCCCGGTAACCACAAGGATCAACTCGAGTTTGGTAGGAAAGTTCATCTTTATTATGAATTGTTGAACTAGAAGTTACAGCCTTTTTCGGCTTTGGATGAATGCCACATGTCGGAGATTTAGTTTCTTGCATGACTGATTGTTAGTAGGATAACTGATAATCATATCCTTTAATTTTGGCTTTTTCGATTAATTAATAGAATGATAACTTATAGTACTTTTATTTCAGCATTTTAGATGATTATATCATATATTTCTGTTGGTATTTTTTACTTTGCTTTGGGAGTTTTAGTCCCACAATGGAAAACCACCAATGTGTATATGTCAATATATAGCTTTGCTTAGTATTGGTATATGCACATGGGGTGGTGGCCCATGCGGGTTGACTTTTCTAGAGGGATTAAGTGTGAACCCCATTATGACAATCTTTATTTTGTCACCACGTTTGGGAAGTTCTCCTTAGGAGCTAAGCCCAAAAGGGGCTTAGTGACTCGGACTCAGGCTCAAGGGCGCAAAGTGGCACTTTGTTGGCGCACTTTGCACTTAGTACGTCAATATCATCGCATGGCGCTTGTGCACACCTTTTACGCGCGAGTTACATGCACGGTTGCTTGCTCGGGTGCATGCTTCTAGGAGCCATGCATACAGGTGCGCATACGGTTAGGGGCCATGCGGTCAAGTGCTCATGCGGTCAGGTGCGCATACAGCCCGGTGCCCATGCTGCCAGGTGCATGTCAACATCGTCGTATGGAGCTCGTGTGCTCCTTTTATGCGCGAGTTACATGCACGATTGCTTGCTCGGGCGCATGCTTCGTGGAGCCATGCTGTCTTGAGAGCATGCGGCCAGGGGCCATGCGGTCAGGTGTCCATGCAGACATGTGCGCATACGGCCAGGGGCCATACGGTTAGGGGCCCAAGCAGATAGGTGCCCATTCGGCCAGGGGCCCTGGGGCCTGGAGCTATGCGGCCAGGCGCTGCGGCCAACAAGTTAGCTTGAGAAAGTCAATTATGGAGGGGACATGGACTATAATTGGCGGCTCGGTGCGGCGCTGTCTGCTTAGTGCAGTACAGCGAGCAGGCGGGGCAGGCGGTTGGTGGCTCTCTGTGCCACACGACTGCAGCTTTCGGTGCCTGACGGCACTGTCTCCTCTATGGAGTACAGCGACGCAGGCAACTCATGGGGCCTGATTATTTTTCTCAGGCCACATGGAAGCTGAAATCCTCTTTAAATAGAGGTTTTCCTCTTTCATTTAGAGACCTAGAAAAACTGAGAGAGAGAGAAAAAACCGAAAGTGTCACGCCCCAGTCCTAAAATACCGAGGGACCGGACGCGTGATAATGGCCAGCAGTACACACCGATGGACAAACCCAATTTAATGGATCCATCGGGGCATACTTAAGCTGTAATACAACAATAAGTAGGTATAATGATATATGTCACAGTCTATACTAATCTCATCCACAACAGATAATCACAGATCAAATACCAAAATAACTGTAAATAAAATAAACTAACAAAACTGAATAAAAGTGTCTCGGAGAATAATTCGAGTACAAGTCTGGTACATCAAGGAAATAGACTGAAAATAAAATAACTAGAAATAGAAATAAATGAGTATCTCAAGCCAATACTCAAGAGAAGTCCTTTGGTACGATCTCGTCCTTAGATCCTGGTTCTGCTCCAAGGTAGGCATTTGCTCATGCTAATGCTAGTGCTCCGGTCCCATATACCTCGGGATAGATCTCGTCAGCTAATCCTGGGGACATAATCCGGATCCAGGTCCTCAGGGGACATAGCAAGGTACAAGAAAGCTCATGCCAAAAATAATACAGTGCAGCAATAAATAAAATAATAGGGTAAATAAATAACCAGCTAAGTGATATGCAAGTGAGAGTGTTAGTCATACTCGAGCTGAGACTACTACAGGATCAGTGTCGGAGAAATCCATAGCAGTATTTTCTCGAAGGGCCAGAACTGGTGCCATAGCTCTGTGTCAGAGACTAAGACACATCCAGATTATAATATATATAATATAATCACCCTTGATATGGTAATACTCTCTCCACCCAATGAAATCTCACGTCTCATATCCATGACACGCAGGATCAAAACTAATGCAATAAGTTAGGATATAATCTAAGCATGTAAACTGTGTATGTCATAAACCTGTATCCTATACAGAATCACCATGAATATCTCCGAAGATCCTATCATGAATAGTGTCAAGTGTCCTGGGTATAATGTACTTGGTAAGACAAGTACGAGAATGTAAAGGGTCACGAATGTCCATCTCTAGATGACAATACACAACACCGCGTACGGTGTTGGCACCCGACTAATAATCGGATGCTAAGTAAGTCACACGGTCCTAGGTTAAGCATGCACAACAATATAAAGAATCAAGGAAAATATGTAACAAGACTGCAAAGTTTGGCAAGGTACACTTGCCTGGGGTCCTGGCTCCAACTGTAGCTCTGGTCTCAGTGTGATCTGCTGGTACCACTCCGGTTGCTGAAATAAACATCACCATTAGATTTAGAAAATATCAAATAGCTAGAAACGCCTGTCCTTACGTCCAATTTGGACACAGGGACAAAAATGACATTTCTGGGTCAAAGCGGGGTCCACATGTGGGCTACTTTGCATCGAAAAGCGTGTCAGGATCAAAGGTCTCCAAATTTGCCAAATTTAGTGTCAACAAGTCAGGAACGATGATACAAACCCAACGGAACTTCCAGAATTGGATTACGATGAGCCGATCATAAAATCGCCCGTCAAGTGGAGCCTGTGGGGCCCACGATACGCGATTTTGTCAACGTTCTCAGAATTGAACCAAACTTGGGTCACAGGACCAGCGTATTGCTACGAGTCCGATGGCGTAAGTTTTGTCTCGATCCGACGTGTGTACACAAAGTTACGACGTGTTCCAGAATCGACGGATACGGGACGGGGTCGGTGGATACGTGTTGATTCCGGTGTGCACGCACATCCGAATCGACTTCTGCGAAATTCCACACGACCGTATCAACGTCGCGCACGTTTTGGTAAAGACCGCGTGCGACCAAGTCGTCCCGTTTGGCGGGGCGTACTCAGTTCCGGGGTGAAACAGGGCATTATTTTTCCTGTTTTTGGATCGCGGTTTACGATCACCACAGGACGCGATGCACCGAGCGAGTTGCACGGGCACCGAGAGGGTCACGCAGGGTTCTCGTTGCAACAGACAGAATCGAAAACGGGTAAACGAGCAGGGAGATACGTGTACCTGAAAAGGACTCGAAAAACCGAACTCTCTCGTGTCCGACACGACACGGCGCATCCGGATCCGAATCCTAGGGTTAGAGTTTTGGCCGGAGCTAGGCGGCGCTGCGGCGGGGGAGGCCGGCCGGAGGGAGCTGGGGGCTGCGCTGCACGGCGGACGGCGGCGTCGGGCGACTAGAGGCGGCCGGAGGGACTCGGGGTTGGGTGCTGGGCCGCCGGAGGGAGGCGCTGGCTAGGGTTCCGGGGTGCTGGACCGAGCGGGGAGAAGGAGGAGGAAGGGGGAGGATATGGCGTCGAGGGGGTGCACGGCGGAGCCGGTAGGTGCAGCGGCGGTATCCGTGCGGGCTGGGGTGCGGATGCGTGTGGGGGTGTCCGGGCAACGGAGGCTGCAGGCTGGTCGAGGCGGAGATGGGGAGCCGGGTGGAGGAGTTCGAGGGATGGTGCTGTGCTGAGGCGGAGGGAAGGCTGAGGAGGGTGGTGTTCGTGTTCGTCGGGGACGGGTGGAGCAAGGAGGTGGAGAGAGGAGGTTGTCGAGTTAGGGTGGTGGTGGAACTCGGCTGAGACGAGGGGAGTCGGTCGAGAGGTTCTGGGAGGAGGAAGACAACGGGTCAGGGCTGCTCCGGTGATGGCGCCGGCGGGGAGAACTAGGGTTCAGGCAAGCGTCGGCGACCGGAGCGGCGGCAAGAGCTGGACAAAGGCGGCGGCGGCGGATTAATTAGGGTTTCACGGATCCCGAGGGGGTTAAATACCCGCGCCGCCGGGTCGGAACAGTAATTCCGACCCGATGAGGATTATGATTTCGGTGTGGGTTAACGGGTTTCGGGTCGGGTTCGATCCGACCCGACCCGACCCGACCCGTTAAGAAATCGATTTGGTTCGGTTTAAGTTGGTTTGGTTTGGTTCAGTTCGGTTTATTTGGAATAAACCTGGTTTATTTAGGGGTTTAATACGGTTTAATTATTAATAGTTTTTAGGGCTTTAAACGGGTTTCCGGAGTCCAATAAATTCACCAAAAATTACCCTATATCCGATTATCCTTTTTACACCATAAATTATTATTTCTATAATATTTTAATATTAATTAACAGTAATTAAAAATTATTTAATTACCAAAGGCCTAGGTTTTAATTACAGAAAAAATCCCGAAAATTCTCGAAAAATTGTGAAAATCCAAATAAAAAAAATTCTTGAAAAATCAGGGGGTTTACAATCTACCCCCCTTAAGAGGATTGTGTCCTCGCAATCAAAGAATAACCGGTCATCAGAGATGACACGGTTACAAACATTATTTGAAGCACATCACGATAAGGGAGAATCAAGGTTGAGGGTGTAAGAATAATACAAAGGGAAAATTATTTCCCTAAGCATTAAAAGTTATGCAATCTCCCGTATGAAGGAGATCTAGAAGGCTACAGTTTAGAAAACTAGGTTATCACTTTAAACATATTAGGTTATCAATTATAAAAAGCATACTAGGTTATTAGCAAGTTCAACATTACTAGGTTAAGGCTAGGGTCAAGAACCAATAGGCACGAGATAAAACAATACTAGAAACAGAAAAACTATAAAGACTTACGTGCATTAGCTACTCCATGAATCTGTGCGTCCTCCAAAGTCATCGCATAAGCTTGTCCGCGTCCTTGAGGGGGTGCCCTCTGCTGTTGCTGGGCCTGTTGGAAGGGTGCTGGTCGGGGTGCCAAAGGTGGCCTTGGTTGATATCCTCCTAGTGCTGGTAGAGCTTGTTGGTTTGCCCTTGGTGCTCCTTCTCTACGCTCAGGACAGTCTCTCATTGCATGCTGTCTGGATCCACAACCTAAGCATAGTCCTAACCTGCGTCGGCATTCCCTGGCGAGATGGCCTGCTTTGCTACAGTAGTGACAAGTAGAGAGGACTATTACTTGTGGTGTAGATGATTTCTGCTGTTGTTGTAGGTGAGGTCTCTTTGTAGCTTCTTCTTGTGGTGCTCTGGTTGTTGCTGATGTGGAAGGCCGCTTCAGACTGGTCTCTCTCCTGGTGACGCGCTCCATGCGTCGGGCTGCAGCAAGGACGTCCGAGTAAGATGTAGGTGCAACGGATCTAATTAGTTTCTGTAGCTCAATGTTTAATCCGTCGAAGAACTTCTCAGCCTTCTCTTCTTCTGTCAAAATCAAGGTAGGGGTGAAACGACTCAGACGAATAAATTCTGCGTTGTACTCTTCCACTGTCATAGTATCCTGAGTGAGGCGATTGAACTTGTCCCGAAGTTCTGATCGAGCGGTAGCTGGAATGTACATCTCCTGAAGGAGTCTGGAGAACTCCTCCCAGGTGACTCGGTCTGGTCCGAGCCGTGTCTCCTCAGATAACCACCAGTGATGTGCATTATCCGTCAATTGCATTCTGACGGCAGTCATCCAACGTTCCCTTGGAAGCTCAGCTGCTTCTAATTGATGTCGTATGTTGGTGAGCCACTCATGAACTTCTGTGGGCTCCTCCTTGCCTGAGAAGGTGCGGGGCTTCAGCTGGCGGAAGTCGGTGATAGAGCCCATCGGTTGCTGTCGCGTTGGTAGGTTGGCCTGCTCCAGTGCATTTACTAGGCTGTTCCTCAAGTAATCTGCTTTACGACGCTGAGCTTCTTGATAAATATGCTGTTGGGCCTGCATCATTGCGTAGATTATTTGGAAAATCTTTTGTCCGTCCATAGGCTGTCCTGGTGGAAATACAGGCATTGGTGGAACAAACTGCGGAGGCGGTGGGATGTCATCACTCCAAAATCTAGAAGCATGCTGATCTGCTTGGATGCCTTGGTGAGTAGAGGGATCTCCACTCAATGGCGCCAATTCATCTTCTCCGTAGGTGGCTACAGCACCTATTGGTGTGTTTGCTGGAGTTTCGTCGTTTGCTCTTGAATCCATTACTCTGCATCAAAAATAAACTATAAGAGGCATACTGGAATCAAGGCATGATGCAAGAAAATTTTAATTCGAATACGATATAGATATCAAAACGTTTCAAGCAAGTGGATGAGATCCTAAAAACTTATCCTATTCTTATTGCAGGCTTGCTCGGTCCCTAAGTTGAAACCAAACAATTTAGTCGTTGACCTGCATGGGCCACCACAAAAACCATGTCACGCCCCAGTCCCAAAATACCGAGGGACCGGACGCGTGATAATGGCCGGCAGTACACACCGATGGACAAACCCAATTTAATGGATCCATCGGGGCATACTTAAGCTGTAATACAACAATAAGTAGGTACAATGATATAAGTCACAGTCTATACTAATCTCATCCTAACAGATAATCACAGATCAAATGCCAGAATAACTGTAAATAAAATAAACTAACAAAACTGAATAAAAGTGTCTCGAAGAACAATCCGAGTATAAGTCTGGAACATCAATGAAATAGACTGGAAATAAAATAACTAGAAACAGAAATAAATGAGTATCTCAAGCCAATACTCAAGAGAAGTCCTCTGGTACGATCTTGTCCTCAGATCCTGGTTCTGCTCCAAGGTAGGCACCTGCTCCTGCTAATGCTAGTGCTCCGGTCCCGTATACCTCGGGATAGATCTCGTCAGCTAATCCTGGGGACATAATCCGGATCCAGGTGCTCTGGGGACATAGCAAGGTATAAGAAAGCTCATGCCAAAATAAATGCAGTGCAGCAATAAATGAAATAATAGGGTAAATAAATAACCAGCTAAGTGATATGCAAGTGAGAGTGTTAGTCATACTCGGGCTGAGACTACTACATGATCAGTGTCGGAGAAATCCATAGCAGTATTTTCTCGAAGGGCCAGAACTGGTGCCATAGCTCTGTGTCAGAGACTAAGACACATCCAGATTACAATATATATAATATAATCAGCCTTGATATGGTAATACTCTCCCCACCCAATGAAATCTCACGTCTCATGTCCATGACACGCAGGATCAAAACTAATGCAACAAGTCAGGATATAATCTAAGCATGTAAACTTTGTATGTCATAAACCTGTATCCTATACAGAATCACCATGAATATTTCAGAAGATCCTATCATGAATAGTGTCAAGTGTCCTGGGTATAATGTACTTGGTAAAACAAGTACGAGAATGTAAAGGGTCACGAATGTCCATCTCTAGATGATAATACACAACACCGCGTACGGTGTTGGCACCCGACTAATAATCGGATGCTAAGTAAGTTACACGGTCCTAGGTTAAGCATGCACAACAATATAAAGAATCAAGGAAAATATATAACAAGACTGCAAAGTTTGGCAAGGTACTCTTGCCTGGGGTCCTGGCTCCAACTGTAGCTCTGGTCTCAGTGTGATCTGCTGGTACCACTCCGGTTGCTGAAATAAACATCACCATTAGATTCAGAAAATATCAAATAGCTAAAAACGCCTGTCCTTACGTCCAATTTGGACACATGGGCAAAAATGACATTTCCGGGTCAAAGCGGGGTCCACATGTGGGCCACTTTGCACCGAAAAGTGTGTCAGGGTCAAAGGTCTCCAAATTTGCCAAACTTAGTGTCAACAAGTCAGGAATGATGATACGAACCCAACGAAACTTCCAGAATTGGATTTCGATGAGCCAATCACAAAATCGCCCGTCAAGTGGAGCCTGTGGGGCCCACAATACGCGATTTTGTCAACGTTCTCAGAATCGGACCAAACTTGGGTCACAGGACCAGCATATTGCTACGAGTCCGATGGCGCAAGTTTTGTCTCGATCCGACGTGTGTACACAAAGTTACGACGTATTCCAGAATCGACGGATACGGGGCGGTGTCGGCGGATACACGTTGATTCCGGTGTGCACGCACATCCGAATTGACTTCTGCGAAATCCCACACAACCGTATCAATATCGCGCACATTTTGGTAAAGATCGCGTGCGACCAAGTCGTCCCATTTGGCGGGGCGTACTCAGTTCCGGGGTAAAATAGGGCGTTGTTTTTCCTGTTTTTGGATCGCGGTTTGCGATCACCACAGGACGTGATGCACCGAGCGAGTTACACGGTGACCGAGAGGGTCACGCAGGGTTCACGTTGCAACAGACGGAATCGAAAACGGGTAAACGAGCAGGAAGATACGTGTACCTGAACAGGGCTCGAAAAACCAAACTCTCTCGTGTCCGACACGACACGGCGCGTCCTGATCCGAATCATAGGGTTAGAGTTTTGGCCGGAGCTGGGCGGCGCTACGGCGAGGGAGGCCGGCCGGAGGGAGCTGGGGGCTGCGCTGCACGGCGGACGGCGGCGTCGGGCGACCAGAAGCGGCCGGAGGGACTCGGGGTTGGGTGCTGGGCCGCCGGAGGGAGGCGCTGGCCAGGGTTCCGGGGTGCTGGACCGAGCGAGGAGAAGGAGGAGGAAGGGGGAGGAGATGGTGCTGTGCTGAGGCGCACGGCGGAGCGGGTCGGTGCAGCGGCGATATCCGTGCGGGCTGGGGTGCGGAGGCGTGCGGGGGTGTCCGGGCGGCGGAGGCTGCAGGCTGGTCGAGGCGGAGATGGGGAGCCGGGTGGAGGAGTTCGAGGGATGGTGCTGTGCTGAGGCGGAGGGAAGGCTGAGGAGGGTGGTGTTCGTATTCGTCGGGGACGGGTGGAGCAAGGAGGTGGAGGGAGGAGGTTGTCGAGTTAGGGTGGTGGTGGAACTCGGCTGAGACGAGGGGAGTCGGTCGAGAGGTTCTGGGAGGAGGAAGACAACGGGTTAGGGATGCTCCGGTAATGGCGCCGGCGGAGAGAACTAGGGTTCAGGCAAGCGTCGGCGACCGGAGCGGCGGCAAGAGCTGGAGAAAGGCGGCGGCGACGGATTAATTAGGGTTTCACGGATCCCGAGGGGGTTAAATACCCACGCCGCCGGGTCGGAATAATTCCGACCCGATTAGGATTAGGATTTCGGTGTGGGTTAACGGGTTTTGGGTCGGGTTCGATTCGGATCTGACCTAACCCGTTAAAAAATCAGTTTGGTTCGGTTTAAGTTGGTTTGGTTTGGTTCAGTTCGGTTTATTTGGAATAAACCTGGTTTATTTAGGGGTTTAATACGGTTTAATTATTAATAGTTTTTAGGGCTTTAAACGGGTTTTCGGAGTCCAATAAATTCACCAAAAATTATCCTATGTCCGATTTTCCATTTTACACCATAAAATATTATTTCCATAATATTTTAATATTAATTAACAGTAATTAAAAATTATTTAATGACCAAAGGCCTAGGTTTTAATTACAGAAAAAAATCCCAAAAATTCCCGAAAAATTGTGAAAATCCAAATAAAAAAAATTCTTGAAAAATCAGGGGGTTTACAGAAAGCACCAGCAGGACCTGCGGCAGTAGTTAGCATCCTTACAAAAGAATCTTCCGAGTGATCCGAAGGTGACTAAGTGCGTTCCAGAAGTTCTCGTATGAACTTGCTGGATCTTGATAGCGCGAATCTTGCCTTGAGCTATGGTGGTTTTGATCAACCCAGCAGGAGTTCCCTTATTTGTATCTTTTTTCTTGTTTCCATTTTCCTCGTTGTAGCATCTGCAAACGTAAAGAGAAGAACAGTTTTTTGATTCTTGTTGTATTTGCATTTTCTTTAGGTTTTCAGTTTATAACCTATTCCTTGTTTTGTGCTTCTGTGGGGTTATGTCACTGTAGAGAAACTCTTGTGTGAATATCAGTGCACCAACTTCTTTTCTAGAGTTTGTAGAGACGAACTCTTTTGTGTCTCAACTTTGTGGCTACCACTTTTCTTTGATCTGAATTCGGGACTAACAATCTCAAGGCAAGATCCCAGTCAGAATGGACAACCGCTCAAACCTTCTCGATACTAGCTTTCACAAGCTTGAGAAGTTTGATAGCGAATACTACAACATTTAAAAGATGAAGATATCCTTGAATCTTTGTCTTGTCAAAGTTGCTAATGTGTTGGTTGATCATGAACCTACCATTCCCGAAGATAAAGGAGAGCTTACAGTTGGTGTGGCTCAGGACGCGCACTCTAAATGAAAGGAAGACAACGACCTCTGCAGTTTTTTGATTCTCATTGTTATGGACGACTCAATGACAGAGTCCTATAGCAAGAAGAAGAACGCAAGAGATGTCTGGGAATCTCTTAAGAAGCACTATAAACTGACAAAAAAATATATAAAATCTATCTCGTCGAGAAGTTCTTCACTTTGTAATTTAAGGACGAGAAGGTGATGTTACCACAAGTTAAGAAACTTTTGAAGATACAGCAGAAATTGGAGG
This sequence comes from Iris macrosiphon, assembly GCA_036927795.1. Taxonomy (NCBI): domain Eukaryota; kingdom Viridiplantae; phylum Streptophyta; class Magnoliopsida; order Asparagales; family Iridaceae; genus Iris; species Iris macrosiphon. The sequence continues at coordinate 15,560,289 of JAYESA010000002.1, forward strand.
AAGAGGGCATGAAGTAGGAAGACAAATTTATGGTGGGGGCTATCGTCACCAAACTTTCTCCAGGCTAGATCAGGTTCAAGACTGACATATACCGTAGAATGATGGAGATCCAGCGCGAAGATCTTCTTCACTGGATTCACATTGAAGACGAAGATGAAGCCAGTGGGCAACTGAAGTTGGACTCCTTGTCCAAGAAGTTGGATAAGGCCAACATGGTACATGCTAGTGACTCTTAATGGAAGCAAAAATTTTCCTATAAGAAGAAGAAGGACTTCAACTAGCTGAAGGTAAAGTCAGCTCAGTTCAAGCCAAAGCCGATGACTGATGTGATATGCTACAACTGTGGCAAGAAGGGTCACTACAAGAGAGACTGCAGGTCGAAGCCTAAACCGAAAGAGCAAGTTGAGCTTAACCTAGTCGCTATGATTGCGCAGGTTGAGTCACATGGCGTAGACACTGACTGGTGGGTGGATACTGGTGTATCTTGCCACGTGCTCTCTAAGAAGGAGTTGTACATCAAGTATGAGTCTAGCTCTGAGAAAGTCTCGATGGATGATAAGTCTCAAGTTGTAGTGCTAGGGATCGGGACGGTATTGCTGAAGCTGACTTCTGGAAAGTCACTTACACTGGAGAATATAAAGTACGTACCAATGATCACCAAGAATCTGGTTTCTGGGAGTCTGTTGTGCAAGGCGGGCCTGGGGATGAATATCAATGCCGTTCAGATGGTGATGTCCTACAAGGGAACATACTTCGAAAAAGCTTTCTGTACCGAAGGGATATTTAAACTGTAGCTTATAACTCCTTCTGTTTGTATCAATGCAATCTCCACTTCTGGTAATTCTCTCGAGGTGTGGTATAATAGACTAGGACATGCGCATTATAAATGCATTAACAAGATGTCTAGTCTAGGCCTTATCTCAAAATATGGGGGTAAGGAGGTAAAGAAATGTGAAGTTTGTGTGCAAACTAAAATCGTCAGGAAGCTATTCAGAAGAGTGAACTGAAGCACAGATCTTTTGCAGTTGGTACACTCAGATATCTGTAATTTTAAGCAATTCTCCACAAAAGCCGAAATAAAGTATTTTATCACTTTCATTGACAATTTTTTGAAGTACGCGTTCATATATCTTCTCAAGTGGAAAGACGAAGCATTCAAGAAGTTCATGGACTGTAAGGCTGAAGCAGAACGTTAGACCGATCAATAACTCAAAAGACTCAAAAATGATCGAGGCAGAGAATATCGTTCCTTGGAATTCGTAACGTTCTTGAAAGAGCATAGAATATTTAATGAAATGACTGCTCCATATTCTCTCCAATCTAATGTTGTAGCAGAAAGGAAGAACATGACGCTGACAGAGATGATGAACTCCATGATGCTGACAGCAGGACTTCCAAAGTGCTTCTGGGGAGAAGCAGCGCTTACAGCTACATTTATTCTGAATTGAGTACCGTTCGCGACATCTGTCATTACTCCTCATAAACTCTAGTTCAAGGTCAGACCCAACTTGAATTTCATTCAAGTGTGGGGATGTTTGGCATGTGTGATGTCTAGACCTAAAAATCTCGAAGCTGGGAACGAGAACTACGAAGACCATATTTTTGGGCTATGCTGATAAAAGTGATGCTCGGAGGTTCCTTGATATCGAATCTAATCATATTATTGAATATCGCAACGCAAAATTATTTGAAGACAAGTTTTCTAGGCACAATAATATTGTTCTCGCAGATGTCCCAGAGAATATTTCTAGCACGGATGAGGCTAGTACCTCTCAGAGAGAAGTAGGCCAAGAAGGAGTTATCGTTGATGAGAGAATATTTGAACCAGAACCCGCTGAGCCGAGAGCAAAGCGAGTGAGGAGGCCGAAGGACTTCGGAGAAGACTTTGTTACATATCATTTAGAAGCTGATCTGCTTACCTATGATGAGGCAATGAAGACCAGAGATATTATTTTATGGAAAGAGGCTATCCATGAAGATTTTGACTCGATAACTTCTAATAATACTTGGAAGTTAGTCGATCTGCCTTAAGGACCTAAATCCATCGGATGCAAATGGATCTTTAAGAAGTAGATGAAAGCAGACGGAACTGTTGACAAGTTCAAGGCCAGGCTAGTGGTCAAGGGATTTTCTCAGATACAGGGGGTTGACTACTTCGATACCTATGCTCCCGTTGCAAGGATGACTACTATCAGAATGTTGATTGCTCTAGGTGCTATTCAAAGAATGGTGATTCATCAGATGGACGTCGAGACAATATTTTAGAATGGTAAACTGACTGAGGAGATTTACATGCAGCAGCAGCGAGAGGGGTTTGTCGTCAAAGGTCTTGAAGACAAAGTATGCAAATTGGTGAAATCTCTGTTTGGTCTGAAGCAAGCTCTCAAATTGTGGCACGAGAAGTTTGAAAATTTTATCATATTAAATGGCTACAAGGTCAGCGAAACTGATAAGTGTGTGTACACGAAGCTCGCTTGCGATAGAGGTATCATCATTTATCTTTATATGGACGACATGCTAATCCTAGGCACGGATGAAGAATGTGTCTCTAGAACAAAGATGTTCCTATCGTGTAAATTTAGTATGGAGGACATGAGAGATGCAGATGTCATCCTTGGGATTAAGATTAGCACGCCCCGATATCCCGTAGGCTAAATCGGCCGTCCCCGCTAGGCTAGAATCACCGTGCCAACGCCCCCGCAGAACGATCTCTTTACGACCCATCCGGGCGTGATGCCGCACGAGCGTGAGCCACGCCTGTGCAAGGCCATGGTTCATTGGCTGGCGGTAAGAGTTCTAAGCCACAGAGTCACACAGATTGTCCGAGTGCAGCGGAGTCATAAACGCATAGGCGATTTGGTAACAAGTTCACTGAGTCGACAATATAGCGGAAGCATTGAATAACACAAGTTGAAGTAAATCAACTTTTTATTGATATAAACAAGTGTTACAGGCGGTGCATGGCCGAGATAACAAGTCGCTCAAGCCTCTCTCTCTGAAATAATAAAAGCGTGCCAAGTGGTTACACTTGTGGAATGATTGTACAGGCTATGTTCAGATGATGTTCCAACATTATTTTTTATATATGTGCTTCATTTTCAGACGCAGCGCTCCAAGATTTCAGAGTGGACTCCTGGCCTTAACACGTACGAAGGCGGCATCCGCACCGAACGAGTTTCTCCCGCACCCTGCAAACGATCTGGTGGATTATCAGTACATTGAATGCACTGGTGGGGAGGCTAATCGTCCGCTCGACAAATCCAAACACGTAATATAGGTTCCGTGCACCAACTATTATGTTGTCTTTCTAGTTGTCTTAGGATCAGTTTTATGCAAATATTGAATAGCCTAATGTCACTACCCCATTTCCAGAGCCGGGTATTTTTTTATTTTAATTTGGTTAATTGAGTATTATTTATAATTAATTGTATTTATATTTAATTAGTGGTTGTATTATTTTTTTATTGATTTTTTTAGGGTTTTGGCTATCCTGGACCCATGTCAGACCCTAGTGGACCCATGTCCGACCCAGCCCACACCCTTGTGAGACCTATTTTTGGGTTTAGAATATTTATTATATTTTTAGTTGGTTAGTTGGAGAGATTTGGAGTTAGTTTGAGTGCTTTTGGAACCCGAAACCCAAAACCCAAGTTGCTTCCTAAATGGGAGGGGCATTTTGGACTTTTGTATTTGTAAAACCCCTTCTTATTCTTATGTGGTAGCCCCATTCCCAGCCGACAGCAGCTCCAGCCCTCCCCATTCTCTTCTTCTTCTTCTTCTTCTTCTTCTTCTTCTCCA